>JAWZTD010018550.1:0-19822 GCA_035221335.1 Echites panduratus
AAATCCCCACCACTAAAAATATAGAAATATCTAAATGATCATAAATCAACTCTCCCTTCTTAATAAAAGCTGAAAAGGAAATTACCTCACCCTCTAAAAGCTCCATTTTTTGAAGGGCCTCATCATGCTCGTCTTCTAGTTCCACTAACAAGGCCTGCACCATTCTACGTTCACTAACAGCTGACTTTAGTTGATCATCCAGTTTTTTCTTAGCCCATACCAAATTCTCCAACTCCATTTGCATCTCATGGATGCGCAGCTCGAACTGCATTTATGCCGTCAACACATTAGTAACTGCGGATATGGTTTCAAACTGCCACAAACAATGAATGAGAAAATAATCTTTAGATTATGTAGGAATCAAATAAACCTCTGCAGATGTCACTTTAGTTGCTAACCAGCTTCCCTTCTACTTATACTTCTAGGTGTTTGGTGAAAGTTTAGAATGGAGCTAAAAACACATAAATGCCACTTGAAACGATGCAATGGTGTTGGCAATTATTTAAAATATGATCATGCGATTTGTAGGACACTTTAGTGATTATTCTGTATACTTAGGTATCCATGAAAGTTTAAGAATAGACACGATGAAGTTAAACGTAGATGTTACAAAAGAAAATAACATTCTGATGCAAATCTCCATTTCTGTTTATGAGAGAAGCCATATGAGAAACAAAATCATGTTCAGCAAACAAACACTGGACGTAAAATACTGGAAAGGACATAACAGACACAAACATAGCTTCTTCAAGCCATAAAGGATACCTGATTCCACTACTAGCTTAGTTGTGAACATGCTACAGCGTAAGGCGTTCTCCATCCTCAAACCACAAGAAAACTTGAATAAACTAAAATGTGAGCATCACACTTTTCCGGGAATACTTTCTATCAGTTGGTTCAACATCCTTGTTTGATCCTTTAATGTGAGTATGTATGCATATAGTTTTACCTTTACAGAGAAACTACCAAGACTTTAGGAGCCCAGCATTTTAAAGGTAAATGTTCATGTGTCCGAAGTCTCAGTCCTTGCCATATAGCTCATGGTAAGGAATGACAGAGTACCCTGAAATGATTATATTTGGGAACAATCTTTCTTAGTTTGTTGCTGCTTACCAGAAAAGCATCAACAGCTAAAGTGTTTGCCAACGATGTAAAATCAATATCAAAAGTAGCTGCAGCACAAAAACTGCTACAGTTTTCTTTTCTTATCTTTTGGAATTGACGTGGCAACATGACTCTCATGGAAGGAAAGAGAGAAAATACAGAAAGAAGCAAGCAAAATGAGAAAAATGATTATCTGATAGTAATAAAAAGTTTTTCTTGTGTGAAACAAATATAAAGATGCTAAAGTTAAAGTCCATCACTATCGTTATAGGTCTCATACTTTTGGAAGCCATTCAAAGAAAAATTGTTCCAGCAAGGCCATCAGTGACATAGCTATCATATATTTGCCCCCATTAGTGTTTACCATTCATGGTGACAAAAAGGGAACAAGAATAGCACATTTCTATTTTTCAGTTGTTATTCCCTGAGATAAGAACAACTTTCATCTATATTTCTAGAACTGATGATCCCCACAAAGAAAAACGTGCGCCACCAATAAGGTCCTTAAAGTTTATGAGAACATGGTAATTCAAATTCATCGAAATGCTCTTTGAAACATGTGGCCTAAGTTAAGTGTGAAGCAAGTACAAAAAATGTTGGAACCAATATAAATTTCTTTAGTAGACCACTTTGATTACTGCAAACTTCACAACTCATACACACACATAGTAAGCAGGCAACAACAAAATGAATTACATGAATAAACAAACTAAAAAAGATACTAAAATGTGATGAGAGAAAATGAATAAATAGAATACCAGTGATGAAATAATTGAAAACTTGTCATATCTTTAGGTGTCAAGAACAGAGTATCCTAGACCTCATTGAAGCTAGAAACAATTTAATAAATGTGAAAATGTTGAACTCACCATCTTCTCCCTTTGAAGGGCAGTCAAAGCTCGTACAGGAAGTGATAATATAGCAGTTGCCCATATTGTGATTCTCCATATTGTCGTTAATTGGAAGTAGATGGCAGCTCTCAGCACCTCAATCCAAGTTTGAATTACTATGAAAATGCTTCTAAAGAAAATTATACAAGATTGCATAACCAGTGAGAATGGACTGGCCAGCAAAGGTACTGCTGTCACGGCTACCATTTCAAGCAAGATCACAAAAGCATTCACTATTATACTTACTCCTTATCCCTTCGTTCTTACTACTTGCTCATCATCTGCAAAAAGGGCAAAAGTTAGAGAAGCCTTTAATTATCTGATTTCAGGTCAAACGAGGATATAAAAGGAGAAGAATTAGAAGAAAAACAATAAAGGGATATCAAAATATTGAATAATGAACAAGCAAATAATGACAACGATAAACGAATTAGAACAATTTAATACTTCATCAATGTTCAAATTTTGTGAAACAAATTGACGTAATTGAAATGTTTTCTTTGTAGAATTTTAAAATGGTACATTAAAAGTGAAAATAAAGGACATCAATCCCAAACGGAGGGAGAATTTCATTATAAATCAGAAATGTAAAGTAAAAACTATGGCAGACTCTTTTCCCAATTTACTGATTAGAATGATAATCAACGACTTATAATTTACTAGTAAAATTACCTAAACTTTTGGCAAAATTTCATCCGCAATAGGCAAAGAGATAAAAAAGCCTGTATGCATAGACTAACTTGAAAGGATGTGGAAATACTTGCTCTTTCTGTCTTGTTTTTTTCTTTTCTTAAACTGATCTCAAACAGCTTTCCATTAACTGTTTTTAACTTGAAAGTGCAGTGCAAGTAAATTAAAATGTTTTACTGAGTGAACAAACCAATAAAACATTGTGTGCCCATGCAATGCACCATAATTAAATAAGCAGAAAAAAAAAAACATCATCAAGGACCTGAAAATCAAGCAAATAATACATGTAACAAAAACAGAGAAGAACAAAATTACATCTTAGAGAATCATTAAAATTACAAATAATCAAACATTTTAACAGCCCATACTACCAATTGCATGCAAAAGAAAAAGCAGGGGAAAAGGACATGGTTACTCACACAATTATCGTTTTGCGGGAGCTTCCAGAACTGCACTGAAAAAAGCGGACTGAGAAAGAGAAAAGTAAGGAGGAGGGAAACTAAGAAAGAGAAAGAGAAGGAGAAGAGCGGACGGAAACGTGGGCTGAAGAGAAGCGGGACGCGTGCAGACCTTCTGGTACGTGAATGTGCAGTCATATGGATTTTGACCAACGTGTCTTTTGGATGCTGTTTTCTCTATCCTTAAATCTTACAACGTTGGATTTTGTTTTTCTTCATCTAAAATTTAATTAACATTCACATTCCTAGATTTTAGTTAGTATATATCTGTTATATCATAACTCCCTCTCCTTAGAATTTTAATAAAATTTTTATAAAATTGATTGACTTAGTTTATTTTAATATTGATGGATTTCAAAAGAAACCTTTTAATTCACCCAACGCGATAATATCTGCAAGAGCAATCAAAAGTAATATATCATCAGAGTAGACTATAGCCACATGGATAGCTCTGACTATCAAATAAAAATCAATATAATAGGTGTCAAAGATTGCATAATCCAAAGAGAGAATTGACCTTTTAAATAGTTACCAAATCTTTCTCTTCTCAGGTGTCTTTACCTTATTGAAGTCAATCTTCATCCCTTGTAATATTGATAGAATTTATATCTCGTCAATCGTAATCTTGAGTCTGGTAAGTTTCTTTATTAGTTTGCATTGTATTGTTTCACGTTTCTTTTAACGAGCCCTCGCGATCACTAAAGAGATGTCCCTAGGTGTCTAGGAGCTCTCTAGTGACCTTGCAGATGATTCAGCGACCTCCATCTCTACCATAAACTTCTAACCTAGAGGTCAGGAACTTTCCTGAGGTGACTATAGGTCGAGGATATGAGCCTCGTCCTCCATGAGATCTTACTAACTCATATTTATAGACCTTAGGAGGTTTTGACCCGATGGTAGTTCATGTTGGGTCTTTATTCTTAGGCCAGGTTAATAGATATTCAAATTGGATTCATTGGGTTATGCCCGTTTGCCCATCACTACCCTCCATTTTTAGCTCAACTTCCTTCAAGGTCTGAAACACTTCCAAAGGAGAAACGAGATCATCTGGATCGTCGTGTCTTTTCATTTGGAGACCTTCAAAGATCGAGGATGATCAAAAGTCAAAATGGATTCATTCGAGGAGTTGCATCCTTTGACCCAAAAGGCTTTTTTTAAGCAACCAATCAGAAAAGCTAACGTCCTTTTTGAACTCAACAACAGTCAAACTGCCCTATAAAAGAGCTAAAACTTCAACTTCTAAACTTTACCAAAACTTCATCTTTGTTTTCTACAATTTCTGAGTACACTTAGCTTTGATACTGTTCTTCAACAACTTTACTTCAATCCTTTCTCCATTTTGATAATTTTACCAATAAGTTCTTTGCTTTCTTTATGACAATGTCTGCAATTAGAACCTTCTCCATTGACTGCGGTAAAGAGGTACTCTAGCAAACAATTGGTGCCAAGCCTAGCCTTAGTGAAGTAGAAGCCTACGGGCTGTCTCCAAAAATCTCTTTAGATAGGGTTAGAGAGATTCGCAATGAGATGGGGTTAGGGGATGGTGACCAAGTCGTCCCTAACTAAGATGAGAGCCTCAACGACCCTTTAGAGGGATATATATCATCTTTTATGAGGCTAATATTCGAGGTAGAATTACCTTGCCTTTCATTCACCCTCTCTTCTTCAACATTAAATTTCTTTGGTGCATTCCTCTTGCCCAATTAATCCCTGATGCCATTAGGATTATCACTACTTTTATCACCACTTGCAAACTGTACTAAGTTCCAATGTGTCATGAGTTATTTCACAGCTTCTTCAAAATTGGGGTCTTGGCTACTCATAGTTCACACAACATCATAAGTTAGTCGGACCCTTCTAATCTTCTATAGGCCTTGGAAAAGGTTCTACTTACATGCCAGATGTCCCAGCTACCTTCCTCAAAATAGTAACTTTCCCACCTAGAACCTCAGCAAAACCTTCTCCAATAACATTCCTATGATTGGTGCTGACTTTGCTGAAGCTAGAGACTTTCTTGTCAACCTATCCAAATCTGAGACCTTATTCAAGATGGGATGTAGTGAGTCCACTTGGGAGCCCAGTTTTCAGACAAGAGTAGGTCCAGGAGACTGTAGCCTCACCAAACTCCTCAATCTAAGAAGGGAACTTCTAATCCGTGCCAAGAGTAGCGACCTTACCATGTTCATATATATTTTGTAATCTACTTTTACTTGCAAGAACATAACTAACCTCTAATATTCTGTCCTTTTTTTCAACTTTTTTTGCAACAAAGTGGAAAAATTTTGCCTTCTTTGCTCTTGGTTCCAAGAAACCAGTTTACCTTATCCAATCAAGGAACTACTACTTCGATTAGTTTGATGACCTTTTACAGGTGTTGTCACAATTTTTGCGGCCTTATCACAGGTACCTATTTCTATAGAATTAGCTCCTAGACCTCTTTGTCCTCCTGTTTGGTCCATGAGAGTCTAGACAACACATAAGTAGAGGATTCTATCTCAGAGTGCTCAGGAGGAGCAGGTTTGCTCTCTTCTGGCTCCTAAGGTGGTGGCAATGTCCTCGAATTCTCCATCACCAATTAGAGAAATTCCGCCCCCTTACTGCAAGCAAAAGGGGTCCGCTCACCTTCAAAGCCATCAAGGGCAAAGGCTAAGAAAGAGAGTTCGAGCTCTGGGCTTGCACTGCTGAAGACCTCTCATAATGAGTCTAGAGGTTAGGAAAAGAGGTTCTTAATGCTCATGACCAATAGGAGTGAAAAACCTAACTCGGGGGAGGGGATTAGGTTTTTAGGAACTTTTTCGAAGTTCAAAAAAGAACCACCTTTTGTAACACTAAAAATTATTTGGTTTTGGCAAATTGTGAAACACCTAGTGTACAAAGATATCATTTAATAGATTTTTCAAGAAATAAAAGGATAAGAGACACAATGAGTTATAGTGGTTCAACTCACCTTTGTGAGTCTAGTCCACTATACAGGGTTTTCCACCATATGATTTCACCTAAATCCACTAAAATCAATTAGCAATACAACTAAGGGCAGCAAACCCAAGTTTTACATACAAGAACAAACTAGAATAATCATTTCCAAGAATTTTGGGTCGCAAAGACAACTTGGTAAACTCAAGAACATAACGGTATAAAACTATTACAAGAAGCACTTCCAAAGGAGTGAGATGAATACAAAGATAGCCCTAACAAGTCCCTTTTGATGATTCTTGGAAGTTAAATACTAAAGATGAATGAAATCTTTGAAGTTTGATGAAATATGTTTCTCTTGAATGTTTCTGATATTTCGGTACCAAAGAATGAGTTTTGAAATTGTGTAAATGGCTTAAATATAGTCTGAGAGCAACATGCCCAACTGGATGGTCCAATCCTTGACGTGTGTTTGACTTGACTGTAAAAAATGCATAGTTGATGAAAAACACTTGTATTTTTTATTTTTCAAGATATAAACAATCAGTACCATGCAAAAACACTTTGACAAATCATTTTTGAAATACACATTTGCGAAATCATATAATTTGAAAGATTTAGAAACTATTTCAAGAAAAATATTTTTAATGCAAGAATCATCATCATAAGTAAGACTTGGTATAGAGATTAGAACTAATTACCCAACCTAGCTTCCTAAACTAGTTCTTCAAACTTGAAGTCTTCAATCTCATAAGACGTTAGGAAGACTTCACACTTGTAAGCTCAACATTTCTTTCATGAGGGACTTTGATGTAATCCAAAAACTTAATAAAAATAAATAAACTTGAAGCATCATTACTATTTATTTGTTATTATCAAAATATAAGTTAATTAAAAGTAAAAAATCCATACTAGAAATTTAAGCACCAAAACCATACCAGAGACGAGTTAAATAAATTCAAACAGCCATAATTAGAAATTTAATCCATTCAAGTAACCATAATTAGAAATTTAATGCATTCAAGTAACAACAAAAACATATAACATAAATAAGTTCATATAACATCACAAGAAAATTAAGCAGCCGAAGCATATCCCAATTTAAACCTTCAGTCACAACAAAAAGATAGGAATTTTAGAAAAGTCTCAAAAAGCCATAATTCACAATAACAGTAATAAAAATACAAGATGAGAAAGAAAATCAGAATAAAAAATGCATAATCCATCAAAGATGCCTAATCCCTCAAAATAGGATAAAATCAGGAAAGCATCCATCAAAAGAAGTAAGAAATAGAAATAAATACCATTAGTTGAAATAACCAAAAAAAAAAATAGAAGTAAAATTGAAGTAATTCTTACTCGAATCTTTTTGGCAAGCAGGTCAAAATCGCACTAAAGACAGGATTTCACCTACGGTATGTTTGGACTAGTTAGAATGACCTATGAGATGCAACTCTCATCAACCATCCTTTTAATTTGGAAGACTATTCAATACCCTAGTCTCAAGTAATTGAAAACCCTAATGTAATTACACAAGAAGACGAGTCTTGAAAAAATCTCACATTCAAGACCAAGTCTTGATTTCTGGCACTCAAAGGTGCTGAGAGAAATGTTTCTCACATTTAACTCAATTTCATTATAGAAAAGTTATGAAAGTTATATAAGCGAAAGGCTTATTTATGAGCCAAAATCCTAACAAAGAAAGTCTTGAAATTAATTGTACAAAGGATTCTAAACTATGTAATAAATACAAGTAGAGAAGGGAGAGAACAACATAAATTTGGTGCTGGAGTTTGGATCAGCTGGCCAACTGAACTTGGAGCCAGACATTACCTGGAAAAGAGTCAGACCTTTTCTACCTCCAATTGAAGACCAATTCTGCCTGGCACTAGATGGACGTTGGCAGGCACTATACAGGCTGCTTCATACACCTTCATTCATTGTTTTTCTTGCCATTTCTTCATGCCTTCTTGTACCTTTCATTCCTTGTTTCCTTGGCACGTTTTTCACAAGAATTTGAAGCCCATAAACCTTTCAAATATGAGTCATTTTAACACCTTATGACTCCATAAATCTTCATAAAGTTTTAAAATTTCTCAAGCATGGCCTTGAAGTTCAAGTCTGTTCACTTCAAATGTCATTTCTTCCTCAAACTTGAATTGTTGAATTTTGTAGCCTCAAATCTTCCACGGTTGATGTCTTTAAGGTGATCTACCTTTGATGTCATATAATTATCTTCAATCAATGTTGAGTTTCTCCTAGGATTCCATTATTCCCCTTCACTTCAAGGGATTCGTCTTCAAATATTTGGTTACTTCATTTGAATGGCTCCAAAGATCTCATCATTCCTTCTCACTTCAAAGGATTCGTCCTTGAATCTTTGGTTCCTTTATTTGAATGGCTCCTAGGATCGTATCATTCCAACTCACTTCAAAAAGATTAGTCCTCAAATCTTCGATATCTATATTGAGAAATGAACGATCACTAGCATTGATTGCATTATAGCAAATAATACTTACCTCATGGCCCGATGCTATGAAAGGGTTGATAAATTTGTTCCTTTGTGGAAGTCATCACACAAAAGGTCTTACAGTTCCTTCATCCAAAAGGTCGTAATCTTGCTTTCTTTGCCAAGTATTCCTTCTCTATAACAATAAGCTCATCATAGAAAAGGAATACCTTCTCATTTAAGCTCCAAGAACACAAAATGACATAATTTAAAACACAAAGGCAAAATCCTAAAGATTAATGTCCTCAAAAGATACTAATAAAAAACACTCCAAAAAGTTAATCAACACATGTTAAGCTTCAAGAAACACATTCTTCCCAAAACAAACACATGTCTTAAATTAAACATATCAAGCATATGCATGTAAAAAGCAAAAAATGATTTATTACACATGCTAGAATCCATATGATCATCAAGATGGTTAGCATCATGTTCACTGAAAGTTGGAAAATGTTCCAAGAATCTCAACAAATCTCATATTTGGCACAAAACAAAAGTCTTAAAATCATGCATTTATCCCATCATTGATAAATAGAGATAAGACACAAGAAATTCATTTCGATTTCATCAACATTAAATTCATCAAGATCATCAAAGAACAGATTCTTATCGTAGAACATCTTTTGAAAAGATTGTAACAAATGTCCTCTAAGAATCATAGACTTTTTTTCATATGCAACCCTATGTCATGCCCTTTAAACAATAAACAAGTTCCTAGGATTAACACGTGTCTTAAAGTCTGTATCATGACTCTCAAAATTCAATAACTTAATGAATTCATGCTTGGAATAGTCTACTCTAGACATACTTCCATGTCATTTATAAGTTTTGAATTCAAGAATCTCCAGAAGACATACAATCCATGCATTCATGTTGTTTTCATAATCATGAAGTTTTAGAACATCCTATCAATTTAAACTCACAACATGGAATGATTCTTTGAAAATTTCAATCAAGCAATGATTCTCAAAAGGCATAGAATTTCTTACCATATGCAACTTAAAGAATAGTTCTTGAAACAAGATATTCAAAAACTTGAAATTAACAAGCACTATGCACATAAGACCAAAAAAATATAATTTGCTATCAAGTTTCATGACAACAAAATCCATGATGTTCGGCGGTCTAGAACAATTTTGGATATCCATTATAGGCAAATCATCATGTAAAGCATAAACTTCGAGTTACCTAGCATCGCTCATGTGGCTATGAAAATAGTGATGTTTTAAAACTTCCCTAAAGTTCATCTTCCCAACATGACATTCTTCTCCACTTATCTTTAACAAATATTAATTTTCAAGATTTATGTACCTTCTCCACAAATGAATCATCATAAGGTACATCTCAAACACAATAGATTTATAACCAACAATGAATATGCACCTTAGACAATAAAGACATAGATGCCTTCCAAAAATAATAATATCAAAGATCCATAAAACTCTGTCATCTAAGACACACTTAGAATTTTCATTCATGTGCATCTTAATGACTACCTTCCTCATGTAAATGAAACAAATTGAAGCATAGGAAGGTATCATCTCACTCTTACCATGGAGTTCTATAGTCAACAAGTCATATGTGGAATTCCAAGGCATTATCAAGGCATTTCTTATCAAAGCATTTCCGTTACACAAATAATCATCATGCTCATAGAATTCAATATAATCAACTTGTTTTAAGCTTGAAGCACAAAACCACAAAAGTACAATTTGTTATCAAGTACCATGATATCATAAATCCAAAATATTCTATGGTCCAAAACAAACTTAGATAATCTACTCAAGGATATTTCAAAGAGTGCTTCAACAAGAAATCCAAGTAGTTCCACTCACAAGATGGTATTTCCAAGCACTTTTCAAGAAATTCTAAGGTAGAAAAGTCACATATGGAATTCCTAGGCATAAACATGACATTCTTTTCAAGCAAAGATTCAATATGCTCATAGAATTCAACATATTCAACTTGTTTTCCAACATTAGGCACAAAATCGCATGCATGCTCTTTCACAAATGATGTCCTAGCAAGCTCAAGATGTGGCATTTCATTCAAAAGATACTTAGAGACACACACATCTTAGTCCCACTAGTCAAGAAAACATCATGCTTAGAACTTTCCAGAAGACCATTTTGCTCATAACCACTACAAGCACTATCATATTCACATTTGTTCGCATAAGATTTCTTTACAAAAATAAAGTTCATGAAAGTCGTAACAAAACTTAAAGAAATGCAAGACATGCTTTCTAGAGTCAAGGAATCATTATGCATAAGAAAATCAACTATTGCATCTTTCTTGTGAACATAATAAACATAACCACCTTCAAATCTAGTCAAAGAAAACAAATTTCCAAAAATTCATTTCCAAGGGTAGAAATGAGAGTGCACCATTGAATCATCTTATTTACTTTCTCTTCATCATTGCCAAATTCCATCTTGACCGCCTCTTCAAATTCTCAGAATTTAGATAATGAAACAATAGGAGAAGAATGGTCAAATTCAGGAATAGAAATAAAGATCTCTCTTTCTCCTCTCTCTTTGTTCTCTTTTCTTCTCACTATCATTTTTCTCATCATTTTCTTTCCTCTCAATGTCTTTTTCATTTGAGCTCTTATTTTCTTCACTCATTTCTTTTCTCTTACACTCATTTTCTTTTTCATTTTGATTTTTCTCCTCATGCTCACTTTCCTTTCCCCTCATTTCTTTATCTTCCTCATTTTATTCTTGCTTTTCTTGAATTTCATCATGTTTCACTTGCAAAATTTAAGCTTTATTCTAAACAAGTTGTATGTGCTTACTTTCTTGCCTTTCTTCCTTTGGACTCTCTTGGACTTGGTCTTTCACCATACTCTCTTGAATAATCACTTCACCTTGAAAAACCTTCAACTTTTGCTTCTTGGGCTTAGACCTTTCTTTCTTCAATCGTCTTTCAAACATTTGGCAGTGCAGGCCATGTCCTCTAGGCAAGTATATTGGTATTTCTCAATTGTTTCACCAATATCTCTATTCAAGTCATTGAAGAATCTAATCATTTTAGCCTCTTCAGTCTCCTTTAGGTTAGCTCTACTCATTGCCAACTCCATCTCCTTATGATACTCTTTCATATTCATGGAACCTTGAGTAAGAGTTCTCAACCCTTCATCTTCATATCGGTGGCTCTTCACAAGCCTCTCTCTCATTATAAGTTTCAAGTCCTCCCAAGTAGAAATGGTTGGTTTCCAAGTGTCCGCATTCTCCCTTGGATACCACACCCTCTTGGTCCTCATTTGCAATAAGTTCGAATATGTTAGAGCTTGATCCGACTTTCAACAATCAATTTCATTTTTTCTTCCTCCAAGTAGTTATGTCTTTCATGCAGGAGTTCTACCTTTTATTCCACGCAACATAAGCTTTTGGATCATCCAAGGCACAGAAGTGTGGAATGGCCTTATGATGACTTTTTATTTGTCTTTCGTAGTAGCCTCTTCTTAGCCATCATATTCTTGCTCATATCTCTGTAAGAATAGCGCAGCGGAAACATAAATAGAATTTTTTAAATTTATCACGATCATAGTAGACTCATCATATTTGTAATTGCTTCCTATACCTAGAGATTAGGATATCATTAATGCCTTTTTGTCGCTTAGATCTATTATCGAAGTAGCTCCCCAAGTGTTGAGCCTCGAGATGGTCTACACGAATCTTCACAGAAAATAACTCTTGAATGTGTCACTGCACATAGAGAAAAACAATGATTCTTTTGAATAAATGTATTTTATTTAGTCTATATTTTGCTAGGGTTTATAAAAGGATATTTAAACCCTCAAGACCTAATCCGTGATGTATAGTAACATATCATGACCACTCAATAAATAGTTATGGATTAATTCCTTATCATTAGAACCACATTGTAATTATCATGTATTTAATCTCTAAATTTATATTCTTATTAAGTAATCTCCATTACTTAATCATATGTCTAACTTTATTTAATCACTTGATTATTCGACAAACATTTTCTCTATAACTTCTTGGTCAAGAACTTTCTAGTCAAGATAAATAGAATACATATTAAATATTAGACTTTACTCATTTAATTATGAAGTAATGGATCCCGTCAATTACTAATACGTAATTTCATAATTAAATACTAGGAACTACATATTACCTTGACAATTAACGAAATAAGTGAATATAATAATAGTAAATTCCAAATACTCAAATATAAGTCTCACGTATAGTATTTTTGGTTTAGGGAATATATGCACAATTACAATCAATTAATGAATGACATTATATCATTAATTAATATGTCACATGTTCGTGTCATTTGTCTCTACAAATACTTCTTAAGTTTATTCTTAAATAGAATGTGATTTATATTTTTTAATCTAATAGTATCACCATACTAATAGTAAAAAATAACATAAGCTGACTTTAACGAATTATTCTTGCCCAAAGAATAAATCAACCATCAGGAACACCTATTTCTATTATTCATACAAAGAGATAATATCACATTAATTCTTACTCATAAAATGATATCTCTTAATAAACAATTAAGGACATGGGCAGACAATAAATAAATAAAACATTATATTTATTAATAAGATAATTACCTGCTCTAGGGCGTACCAATATAACAATCTCCCACCTGCACTAGAGCCATTCATTACAAAATTTAAGTCCCATTATTTCTAAATGACTACTTAACTGATTCTGTGACATGGGCTTTGTAAGTGGATCAGATAAATTCTCAACTGATGCTACTTTCTACAAGGTGATGTCACCTCTCCCAATGATTTCTCGAATGATGTGGACGCCACGCTCAATGTGTTTGGACTTTTGGTGAGACCATGGTTCCTTGTGCTATAGCACCATTGTTATTGCAATATAGAGGTACCGTTGATTCAATGGCATTAACAACTCCTATTTCTGTGACAAATTTCTTCATCCAAACAGCTTCCTTTGCAGCATAAGATGCAACAACATATTCGACTTCTGTAGTGGAATCTGCAATGGTGGTCTGTTTAGAACCTTTCCAACTTCTTGCTCCTCCATTACAAGTAAAGATAAACCTAGAGATAGACTTTCTATCATCCACTTCTGATTGAAAATCAGAATCCGTGAATCCTTCGATTCTCAAATTATTTCCTCCAAAAATCAATACCATATATTTAGTTCTATTCAAGTACTTAAATATGGTCTTGACAGCAGTCCAATGCTCTAAACCCAGATTAGACTGGAACCTGCTAATAATACTAACAGCATGGGCGATGTCTGGTCTTGCACACAACGTAGCATACATAAGACTTTCAATTGCAGAAGCATATGGAACATTAGACATCTTCTCTATCTCTTTAGGTTTCTCGGGAGACATCTGCTTAGAAAGATGTGTTCCATGTCCTGCAGGTAATAGTCCTCTCCTAGACCCATGCATATTGAACTTCTTCAATAACTTGTCTAAGTATAGTTTTTGGGATAAGCCTATTATCCTTTTTGTTCTATCTCTATAGATACAAATTCCTATGATATAAGATGATTCTCCCAAGTCCTTCATGGAGAAAGTATTTGATAACCATTCTTTTACAAACTTTAGTATTTTTTTATTATTTCCCATTAATAAGATGTCATTTACATACAAAACCAGGAAAGTGATATTACTCCCACTAACCTTTTTGTACACACATGATTCATCTTCATTTCTAATGAAGCCAAACTATTTGACTGCATTATCAAATTGGATGTTCCAACTTCTCGAAGCTTGCTTAAAACCACAGATGGATCTCTTAAGCTTGCACACTTTATCTTCCTCACCTTTAGGTATAAAACCCTTAGGCTGGTCCATATAGCCGTTTTGATATCCATTTGCCAAATATCATAATCATAGTGTGTTGCTATACCTAATAAAATCCTAATGGATTTAAGCTCGCTATTGGCGAAAAAGTTTCCTCATAGTTAACTCCTTATCTTTGACGATAACCTTTTGCCACTAGTCTTGCTTCGAAGGTCTCCACCTTCCCATCAGAACCAATTTTCCTCTTGTATACCCATTTATTTACAATAGGTACAATACCTTTAGGTAGGTCTACTAGATCCCAAACCTGGTTCTTGTACATGGAATCCATTTCTAGCTTCAAGCCATTTAGAAGAATCTATATCGGAGATAGCTTCTTCATAAGTAGTAGGATCATCAATATGATCAGTATCCTTGTGAACAAACTACTCATGAATGCTCTCATGAAATATCCATATCTCTCTGTTGGGCTAGATATTCTACTAGATCTTCATGGCTCTTGTGTAGAGACATCATTAATAGGTGGCTCTTGCATATTCACATCAATATGTTCTTGCACTTTGATCATTTTGTTTTTGTTCAGGTATTTCACTGAATTCTATCTCTTTCCCAACACCACCTTCTTGAACGAATTCTCTTTCAAGAAATATGG
The DNA here is from genome assembly GCA_035221335.1 of Echites panduratus. Taxonomy (NCBI): domain Eukaryota; kingdom Viridiplantae; phylum Streptophyta; class Magnoliopsida; order Gentianales; family Apocynaceae; genus Echites; species Echites panduratus. The sequence goes on from JAWZTD010018550.1 coordinate 14,992, forward strand.
CATCTCTACTGACAACAACAATTTTTTCATCAGGGAGATGGAACTGATATCATATGGTGTCATTGGGATATCTAACAAAACAACCCTTGACAGATCTCCTTTCTAACTTATCCGTTTTCAACTTTTTGATGTGTGCTAGACACCCCCAAAATGGAGTAGAGGCAACGGATTAGAAGGTACTCTATTTAATAGATAACAGCAAGTAAGAAGAGCATAACCCCTAAATGAATTGGGGAGGTCTGTGTAGCTCATCAAAGACCGAACCATATCCATATATGTCCGATTCCTCCGTTCAGATACTCCATTTAATTGTGGTGTACCAGGAGGTGTTAACTAAGAAATAATACCATTTTCTTTAAGGAAAATCTCTAAACTGAGTGCTTAAGTATTCTCCACCACTATCAAATCGTAGTATCTTAATACTTTTACCAAGTTGGTTTTCTACTTCAGTTTTGAATTCTTTGAACTTGTCAAAGGATTCATGTTTATGTACCATAAGATACCCATAACCATACTGTGAATAATCATCAGTAAAAGTAATAAAGTAATTAAAACCACCTCTTTCCATGGTTGGAAATAGCCTATATACCTCACTATGCATGATCCCTAAAACTTCTTCAGCCTTTAATCCTTTTCCAAGAAAAGGTGTTCTTGTCATTTTGTCTTGAAAACAAGATTCACAAGTTGGATAAGATTAAGAATTTATGAGTTTTAATAAACCCATATTTTCTAACTTATTAATTCTTTCTTCTGCAATATGACCTAGTTTGAGATGCCAAAGTTGTCTTAGATTGAGGTTAGAGTTAGAAACCACATTTAATTTCTCATTCTTGTTTTCAATTTTATGATTGGATAAATAATAAAGACCATTGTTCAAGTATGCCAAAGCAATGCATTTATTATCAAAATAACATGACAAATATTATCTATGAATAAAAATTCATATCCTTCAACAGTCAATACTGGAATGGAAATAATATTTGTGAATGCTTGAGGTAAAACTAAAACATTTTTCAACTTTAAAATAAATCCACTAGATAAAACTAATGAAGTAGACCCCATAGCACTTGCAGCAACGGTTGCTCCATTTCCTATCTTTAGAATCACTTCATTTTTTTAAAGAATTCTACGTTCCATTAGACCCTATACCAATGCACAAATATGAGAAGAGACACCAGAATCAAGGATCCAAGTAGAGGATGAGCATATAGAAGAAATTTTGGTAAGGAAACAAGTAATGGACATACCTTCATTATTCTTTTCCATTACCTTTATGGACTCGAGGTACTTGGCACAGTTCCTCTTCCAATGTCTTTCTTCTTGGCAATGGAAAGGCTTTTCCCCTGCTTTGAAGTTAGTCTTCTTCTTGTTGGTGACTCTACCTTTTTCCTAAAGTTGAGAATTATTTTGTTTATTGCTTTTCTTATTCTTCTTGGACGATCCAAAAGTAGATGCAACAATTAACAAAGTCTCTTTATCTTGTCCCTTCATACCTTTTTTCTGCAGTCACCAAAAGGCTATAAAGTTTTGAAAGAGGAACTTCTACTTTGTTCATGTGAAAATTCACAATGAACTGAGAATAAGGATCAGGCAATGATTGTAGGATTAAATCTAACTTGTGGTTGTCATCCATCTTGAAATCCAATCCCTCTAGATGTTCAATCATATTGATCATCTTATAGACATGACTAGAGACATCACCTCCTTCAGCCAGACGTGATCCAAATAATTACTTAGATACTTCATATCTAGCATTCTTGGACTTCTTTCCATACAATTCTTCTGCAGCAGTTCTCATGTTGCCTCTACAAATCATTATTTATAGAGTCAAGCATGTAACACTTCGCCTTAAGATTATCATCTTTCCACTTGTGATAAGTGATTCTTTCCTCTTCAGTTGACTCATCAGATAAACCGAGAGGTAAAGGAGCACCCATCACATAGTCAATTTTTTTAGAATTTAAGACAATTCTTAAATTCCACAGCCAATCACTGAAGTTATATCTAACAAGCACATTCTTCTCAAGAAGGCAAGTCAATGGGTTAAACGTTACCATTTCGAAAAATAACTGCAGAAATAAGCGAGATAACATTAGTTAATTATCTTGAATGAATCCAATTTGTTTTTGTTTTGGAAACAAATCTGTCCTCCCACTATTTTTTACGAATTTCACACTTCTAAATGAAAAACTAAAATCCTCATTGGGAAGGATTTTTAATGGGTGATTGGATTCTTATAAAATATCCAATATACCTCAGGTACTTCCATTCTTGGCATACTAAATCTTTTATATGTGACAACTATTGTCAAGGAAACTTCTTTGCATGGCCCAATCATATTTAGCTCCTAATATTTATGACCTCAGGTACATCTATTCTTGGCCCATCATATTAGTTAAGTTACACCCACTAGACAGCAATTGGAATAATTTGAATGTCAATAACCTCACGTACATCCATTCTTGGAAACTAATATATTATTCCACTTACAACATATCTCTATGTTTATTAAATTTTAGAATATCTCTATTTATTTCCAATATTATTTCCATGTGTCCATAGCCAATAATAAAATATATAAAATATATTCTTAGATTTTATTCTAGTGGGGAACTTGGATGTAATTTCCAAAAATTGCACCATTCTTCAACTTAATATTTTACATCGAAAATTCCTTGGTCTTTAAATAAGGTCTCCACTTTGCACATTAATTTATTCTATTCACATGCATCTCCATACATATAATCAAAGAAAATAAATAAACTCAAATAGTCATTGGTTATCTAGGGCCTAATCCTTACACTAGGATTAGGCTTGGTCTTTGGGGATCCTATTTACTATTACATAGAAAAATAATAAAATTAAATAAAAACCTATTTTATGCTCTTACTACTCCTTTTGGGAATTGTTCTTAGCCTCCAAATGCTAGACCCTAATCTCTTGATGGTCCTCCAAGTACATCAAATATCCTTTACATACCAAGACGAGATTACAAATAACGATTAATTAAATTAATAATTACAACCCAAGAATAAACAATTTAATAATTGGTCATCCTAAACCAATGACTATCCTACATGTCAATAACTCAATTTAAATAAATAAATTAAATTAAAGGCGTAAAACATTTAAAATATAAAAATAAATTCTAAACAATTTAGAACTTAAAATTAAAATTTTAAATCCATTTCTTAACTCTTTAAGGAATAAAAATCTCATCTTTAACTAGTAAAGATATTGATTTTAATTCTTGAAATATCTTAAAAAATTGTTTTTGAAAGAAATGAATTTTATCAAATAAAATACTATGATCATGACGATCAGGATCAATTATGATCAAATCACAAAATTTATATCTAACCAATATCCGTTCATGTTCTACCAGTTTTGGGGTTTTTGAATTTTTCTCCAAAAATCAAAATTTTTCAATCCATAATTCAGAAACAAACAATTACAAATAACGATGAGGTGGCTTTAATACCACTGTAAAAATCATGCCGCAAAAACATAAACAGAATTGATTAAATTTATCAAGATCATATCATACTCATCATATTTATAATTGTTTCCCTATAACTAGAGATTCGGATATCATAAATACTTTTTTGTCGCTTAGATATATTATCGAAGCAACTCTTCAAGTGTTGAGCCTTTATATCGTCCACGCGAATCTCTACAGACAATGACTTTGAATGTGTCCCTGCACACAGAGAAAAACAACGAATCTTTTGAGTAAATGTATTTTATTCAATCTATATTTTGCTAGAGTTTATAAAAAGATATTTATAAATCTTCAAGACTTAATCCTAATTAGCTAAACCCATTAGTTGGGCTTTTTCTTATTCCTTTTAGGAAAGGCCAAACTAAGTCTCTTAAGGATTAATTACTTCATGCAAGCCTATAGACCAATAACTTTATTTCGACTTGAGCGTATACTAGTACTCTATTACTGTCAAAGTAAAAAGCCTAATGTCATTATAAGCTTTAATTCTATTGTGTGTGACTTTCTAGGTTCATTATTTATTAGCAATAGAAATTAATATTAACTCTTTACAATTAATTTGACAATTCTAACTTGAATATTCTACCCAAGTATATTCAATCTTCCATAAGTCATGAGTGACGTCGAGTTACATATCATGACTACCCAATAAATAGTGAAGGATTAATTCCATATCATTAGAACCACATTGTAATTACCGTGCATTTAATCTTTCCATTTATATTCTTATTAAGTAATCTCCATTACTTAATCATATGTCTAATTCTATTTAGTCACTTGACTATTCAACAAACATTTTCTCTATAACTATCTTGATCAAAAACATTCTAGTCGAGATAAATAGAATACATATTAAATATTAGACTACACTCATTAATTATGAAGCTATGATACTTACTAATATGTAACTTCATAATTAAATACGAGGAACTATATATTATCTTGACACTTAACAGAATAAGTAAATATAGTAATAGTAAATTCCAAATACTCAAATATAAGTCTTACGTATAGTATTTTTTTGTCTAGGGAATATATGCACAATTCAAATCAATTAATGAATGACATTATATTATTAATTAATGTCACATGTTAAAGTCATTTGTCTCCACAAATACTTCTTATGTTTATTCTTAAATAGAATGTGATTCCTATTTTCTAATCGTATCACTATACTAATCATATAAAATAAACATAAGCAGATCTTAACAAATTATTCTTGCCCAAAGAATAATCTAACAATTTGAAACACCTATTTAAATTATTCAAAGAATAATATCTCTTAATAAACAATTAAGAACATGGGAAGACAATAAATAAATAAAACAC
>JAWZTD010018569.1:0-19808 GCA_035221335.1 Echites panduratus
ATACTCTTGGATGAAATCTTGGGTAAGTTTTCATTTGATGTGTGTAATGTTGATGACGATTGTTTCCTTTGCATGAATCACATCACATATTTAATGAGCTCATGTTTGATAAAAACATGGAAGATTCAAAGCTTTGGAATATATTGTCATTGGAATTGTTGAATAGCTCCAATTCATGTCAAGAAGGCAATCAAAACTACAAGAGAGCTTTGTTTATTGAAACCAAAATATGGAAGAAAACATGTAGGATGGAGGCCATATGGTGCCAGGCATGGGTCGGACACCACGCCGGGAGGTCAGAGTCCAAGTTCCATCAATGCCTCAAGGTCCAATAAAAATTGCAAGGGCTTCGAGAATGAGAAAGGCTTTCATCACATTCATCCAAAAGAATGAGATAAAAGTTGATTTTGATGTCATCTTCAATGAGCTCAAGTTTGATGAAAACATGGACGATTCAAAGCTTTGGAATATATTGTCATTGGAATTGTTGAATAGCTCCAATTCATTTCAAGAAGGCAATCAAAATGAAAGGTAATCAAAACTACATGAGAGCTTTGTGGATTGGAGTAAAAAGATGGATGAAAACATGTAGGATGGAGGCCATCTGGCGCCAAGCACAATGCGATCGACGCCGGACCAATTTGGTGCCAAAAATAATCCCTTTCCAAATACCTCCGAAATTGGTGTCCAGCCTCCTACCTGGCTCCAGACAAGAGACAAGGATGCATCATCTGGCGCCAGACAACTTCATTCTAGCAACGGTTTATTTAGTTTTTGCTTTGTTTTCACTTGTCTTTCTTCATAATTTTGAGGGTGTTTAAAGTCATTAACTCCCTAAAACGATGTAATTAGGCCTGGGATGAATCCTAACTATAAATTCTTCTGATTTTGTATTCAAAACAATCTTTTGGTCAATTACAAACACTTATCTCTTGATAGAATTTACAAATCATCTTTGATCTTTCTGTGAGAATTCAAGTAGCTCTTCTATGGTTCTTGAGTGATTGCAATGGGCTATCAATTACTTTGTTTGTGGTATTGATGTGTCTACCAAATCAATTGGATGGTTGATAAAGAATTTGCTTCATAGATCACTCTAGTTAACCAAACCAAACCTTAATTGTATCTGGTAAAATTGGTGTGAGAATTGAACTTGTTTGCAATCTAATTTTAATTCAATTTCGAAAATCTCATCAGGAGGCAAAGATAGGATAATGACATTGACAAAAATCTGGGAAGCATAAAGCTTACGGTGCCACTTGCTTATTGAGGAGATGATCCAAATGCTTATTCGGATTGGGAAAGAAGAGTAGATTCCATCTTTGAATGTCATAGATTTTCTGAAGAAGAGAAACTCAAGTTGGCCATTGTTGGGTTCATGGATTATGACATTGTATGGTGGGATTATTTGGTAATTGCCAGAATCAGGCAAGATGCTCCACCCATAGAGACATGGAGTGACATGAAAGTATAACTAAGGAATAGATTTGTGCCTAAACATTACCAAAGAGACCTTCATCATAAACTTCAACCTTCATCATAAACTCCAACCTTCATCATAAACTCCAAACTCTTACCCAAGGTACCAAGAGTGTAGATGCTTATTATTAAGAAATAGAAACGGCAATGATTAGAAACAATCTTGTGGGAGAGGAACCCAACGTAACTATGGCAAGGTTTCTAAATGGCTTGAACAAGGAGATATTCTTGAATTGCAACACTATGATGACTTGGAGGAAATGGTTCAAATTTCTGTCAAGATTGAAAGACAAGTCAAGCATAGGAGATCATATTATAGAAGGTCCTTTCAATCTTCAAGCCAAGGAAGTTCAGCCAACAAGACTACGAGTTCATGGCTTAAGAGGGAACAAGGAGTGACCAAACCTACAACCAAGGAGGAGGCATCCAAACCTAAGATGAATGGCACCAAGGGCACATTTGGAGATAAAGATAAAGCTCAAAACCCTCCTAATAGATCTAGATATGTCAAATGCTTTAAATGCCATGGTTTGGGTTTTCATGGCCAGATACCACTTTTAAATGCTTTGATGTCACCAAATGAACCATCATCATCATTATTAGTATTATTGTCAAGACCAAAAATAGCTGTTGCACTTGTAATGAGAAGGAGGATGAAGAGTTGAGTGGAAATTGTTGTGGTTAAGCAAATGATAGTGATGAAAATGATCCTATTGAGGGACAACTCCATATGACAATTAGAAGAGTCCTAAGTACTCAAACAAAGGAGGAGGAAGATATTCTAAGGGAGAATTTATTTTACTCTAGATGTTTGATTGTGGATAGTGTGAGTTGTGTGAATGTTGCAAGTAGGTATATGGTTGATAGGTTGAAGTTGCCATGCATAGATCATCCAAAACCATATAGACTACAGTGGTTAAATGATAGTGGTGAAGTGAAAGTTGGAAATAAGTTAGAATTTCTTTTTCTATGGGAAAGTATAGTGATGAAGTGTTATGTGATGCGCCACCCATGCAAGCAACACATTTCTTACTTGGAAGACCACGGTAATATGATAAGAAGGTGACTTTTGATGGCTTCCAGAACAAATATACCCTTAAGTTTGATGGGTAAGAGGATTCATTTGAACTCTTTGAAGCCACATGAAGCTTATGTGGATCAAAAGACACTTCTTGACAAAATGAGAGAATACTATGAAAAAAAGGAAAAGAAGACAAAGAGAGAAAGGAAGTTGACAGAAAGCAAAACGAGAGTGGACTAAAATTGAAAGAAAAAGAGAAGATAGGAAAGGAAAGAGAGAAAGCAAGAGTGAAAAGAAAGTGTGTTTTTATGCAAAAGAAAGAGAGAGACGTAAAAGAAGCTTCTGTGAGCATGAGGCCTATGGTATTACTTATGTTCAAGCATTCTTTGATATCTTCTTCTAATGAGTCTAACAATTCTTGCCCTAGTTCCACTAATTCTCTTTTGCAGGAATTTTTAGACGTCTTTAAGGAGGAACTATCTAAGGAGTTACCACCAATCCGTGGGATCGAGCATCAAATTGATTTGCTTCCAAGAGCACCTCTTCCAAACAAGTAGGCTTATAGGACAAGACCAAAAGAAACCAAAGAGCTACAACGACAAGTGGAAGAACTCCTAGAAAAAGGATTAGTGTGGCGAAGTTTAAGTCCATGTTCAGTCCGGATACTCCTTGTACCAAAGAAAGATGGGACATCGCGAATGTGTGGCAATCAACAAAATAATGGTAAAATATCGCTTCCCCATGCCTCATTTAGATGATATGCTTGATGAATTAAGTGGAATTGTTTGTTTTACTAAAATTGACTTGAAAAGTGGTTACTGCCAAATTCAAATGGAAGAAGGTGATGAGTGGAAAACTGCTTTCAAAACAAAGTATGGTCTTTATGACTGGATAGTCATGCCCTTGGACTCACGAATGTACCAAGCACTTTCATGAGATTAATGATTCACATTCTTAGGAATTGTATTGAAAATTTGTGGTGGTGTATTTTGATGATATATTTATTTATGGTAGAGCATGGAAGATCATGTGGAGCATTTGAGAAATGTTTTTGCGATCATCAGAAGTGAAAAACTTTATGCCAATGTGAAAAGGTGTTCTTTTTGATTGCCTAAAATAACTTTTCTTGGTTATATTGTTTCTTCTAATATAATTCATGTTGATGAGGAGAAAGTAAAAGCAATCAAGGAATGACCTACACCTAAAAGTGCAATGAGGTAAGAAGCTTTCATGGTTTGGCATCATTCTATAGAAGGTCACTACAACATTGGCAACACTACTTGTGGGCTAAGGAATTTTTCATCCACATGGATCATGAATCCTTAAAACATCTCAAACGCCAACAAAAGTGAAGTAGGAGACAAGCTAAATGGGTGGAATTCATAGAGATGTTTAACTACATCATCAAATACAAACAAGGTAAAGAAAATGTTGTAGCGGATGCACTCTCTAGAAGGTACACTTTGCTTACTACTCTTGACTCTAAATTGCTTGGATTAGAGTTCATAAAAGAGTTGTGTGTGGATGATGATGATTTCAAAAGTTGGTATGTTGCTTATAAAAAGAATTCTTGTGAAAAGTTTTACTTGCATGAAGGGTATTTGTTTAGAGAGGATAAGCCATGTGTTCCCAAATGTTCCTTGAGGAAGTTGAAAGTCATAGTGGTGGATTAATGGGACATTTTGGAATAACAAAAACTTTGGCTATTTTTAAAGATCATTTTTATTTTGGCCAAACATGAAAAAAATATGTGGTTAGAGTTTGTGAAATATGCAATGTGTGCTAAAAGATTAAATCTACTCTCAAACCTCATGGTTTTTAAATGGCTTTGCCTATCCCTAAATCTCCTTGGGAAGATGTGTCAATGGATTTTGTGCTAGGCTTGGCAAAAAACTAGGAGATGTAAAGATTCAATTCTTGTGATTGTGGATAGATTTTCAAAAGTGGCAAATTGCATAGCATGTTCTAAAGTTGATGATGATGCCATTAATGTAGCAATTTTGTTTTTCATGGAAGTTGTAAGACTCCATGGAATTCCAAGAACTATTATGAATGATAGAGATACAAACTTTTTGAGTCTCTTTTAGAAAATCTAGTGGGGAAAGATGGGTAAAAAATTATTGTTTTCCACAACTTGTCATCTTCAAACGAATGTAGTCAATAGGACATTAGGGACTACGTTAAAGGCCATTATAACATGGAATTTGAAATCTTGGGAAGATTGTCTAGCATTTGTTGAATTTGCATATGATAGATGTGTTTATTCTTCCACACGTTTCTCTCCTTTTGAACTGGTATATGGATTTAATTCTTTGACTCCTCTTAATCTAACTCCTTTACCTTTGAATGAGATACATAGTCTAGATGGTGCAAAGAAGGCGGATTTGATCAAGCAACTTCATGCACACTACTAGAAATTGGAACTCTTATGTTATAACAGCCATGTAACAGTGAAAATAACTTATAGGTATCATAATTTTTAGTGTTATATTATGATTGTCATATTTTTATTAGTATGCCTTTTTCTCAATGTTTCATTTCTATAATTTTATTAAAAAAGAAAATTGATATGTAATTTGTAAAATAGTGAAAGATAGACATATATTAGAGATTAATATTGATATTGATTAAATTCTTACTATGCTTTTTAAACCTAAAGGTTTCTTTGAGTTGATTCAAGAGTTTAAGTTTAAATAAAAAGGATAAAGATTCGATTTAGATAGTAAAACTTTATATATTCTAAAAGCCTTTATAATATTATAATTAAACAAATATACTTTATAAAAGGCCAAAGATAAGAATTATTACTTTACATTTTTATTCTCTACTAACATATAATATATTTTGTAAAAGATAAGTTCATTACTAATTATTAATAACCAAGATAGAATTAGCATAATACACATTGATACTGACAACTCTAAATCTTTTATTACATTTTTTGTGTTATAGTCATACCAATAGAATAGTCATATATATGTTATTTTATGTTAGTCAACACTCAATTTTTGATATTTCAAAATAGAACAAATAACATTCAATTAAAAAAATAATTTTGAAAAATTATGAAAGGGTGGATTCAAACCCTCACCCACATATTTTTTCCAAGGCATTCAACCATTTCGCCAATTTATACTTTTTATAAAATGATTGTATAAAAAACATATATATGGTGGAATATTGTACACATATATATAAATATATATTAAATATTTGATCTGTGTGTTGAGACGTTCAACGCAGTAAAGTATAGATCATCGGAAGTTTAAATCATAAGGAATTAGTTCTTTGCCAATTAATGGAATCGGGCATTCCATTGAACAAAAATCATAATACATTAGTCTCCCTTTAGTAGGGTGACTTAGCACATTTTGTATGTCTAGAACAAAACCATTTAGTGATTGTTCTCTAAAGGTACTATCAAAGAAGAAAGAAGTAGTATCCCTATTGTTACGGAGTGGGCACGTCCCCATAACATGAGTATGGGTTGGTGGTTCGGCATAGCTAAGTCCCTATGCTTTGATATGCTTGGGTGAGATCACATTATGGAGATCAATAGCTTTATATGTTTAGTATTTATATTTATTTAGTTAATATAGACCTATACAATAGGGTCTCCATGTCATTTCATTTATGAGATTAGTTAATCACCCCCTTGTGTGTTGTTCTTAGTTGGATCACTGAACCTGAGACCTCGGCGGTACAATTGTCATTGCATTGAATATTCTTCTACTGAGTATTCATTGTGATTCAATGGTAAAAGAACTAGACACCTAAGGAGGGTAGATGATAATGAGAAAGGTGATAGAACACAAGACCTAGGCTTAATAGTGGGTGTTCCATATAAGGGCAACTGTGTCAATACATATGTAAGTCAAAATTGGATTGATGTATTGGCTCTAGAAAATTGGATTCATGTATTGGCTCTAGAAAATTGGATTGATTTGATTCAAAATAGATTGACTGATTAAGTTTGAACACAAAATAAGAAGTATTTATACTAGGAAAACATTCCAACCCTAATTACATCGTTTTATAATGTTAAAGGAGTAAAACACCCTCAAAATTATAAGTAAAGACAAGTAAAAACCGACCAAAACAAAACTTGATTGTGGCTAGAACAACAGTGTCCGGAGCCAGGCACCTCCTGTCCAGTGCCAGATGGCTCCAATTCAATTTTGTCCAGCACCAGGCTCAAGACCAGACACAGCACCGGGTGGTTTTTGGAATCGGCAACCTTTTGGCACAAAAATCTTCTAGTGCAGGATACATTGTGGATGGAGCCGGATAGCCCTCTCCCACCAAGACTTCTTCCAACTTTTGGCTTCCTTTTTGTCATCCTTTCATGTAGCTTTGATTCCTCAACATCTTGGATGATTTCTTGGCTTGAATTGAAGCTTTCAATCCAATTCATAGTTGATATATTCCATATCTTCAATTCAACTTGATTTCCTTCAAACTTAGGCTTATCAAAGATGATCTCCAAATCAAGCAATTCTTCCTTTCTTTGCATGAATGTGATGAATGCCTTCCTCATATTTAATGTCTTTGATCTTGTGATTATTAGTTGTGGCAATAAAGGAGGTAGGTTTCCATCATCCCCCCATTGCTAAAGAGGATTCGTCCTCAAATCCACTTCATCTACAACCAAAGGAGATAAATTACTTACATTGATAGTAGGACTAACATTATACTTACATTGCAAGTCCACTTTGTATGCATTGTCATTTATCTTCTCAATGACTTGAAACAGACCATCACCCCTCGATTCGAGCTTCGACTTCCAAGCATGAAGTTGCTTAACCAAATCAGTCTTCTTAGTACCATCTAGACTATGAATGTCACTCCAAGGTAAAGGAGTTAGATCAAGAGGAGTCAACGGATTAAATTCATATACCAATTCAAAAGGAGAGAAATGTGAGGAAGAATGAACACATCTATTATATGCAAATTCATCAAATGGTAGACAATCTTCCCAAGATTTCAAATTCCTTGTTATTATGGCTCTTAACATAGTCCCTAATGTCCTATTGACTACCTTCGTTTGTCCATCAGTTTAAGGATGGCAAGTAGTAGGAAATAACAATTTAGTTCCCACCTTTCAACATAGCACCCTCCAAAAGAGACTCAAAAACTTAGTATCTCTATCACTCACAATGGTTTTTGGAATGCCATGAAGTCTTACCACCTCTTTGAAAAACAGATTTGCAACATAAGATGCATCATCAATTTTTGAGCATGCAATGACATGTACCCTTTTTGAAAATCTATCAACTACCACAAGAATGGAATCTTTACCCCTCCTAGTTTTTGGCAATCTAAGCACAAAATCCATTGAAACATCTTCCCATGGAGCTCTAGGAATATATAAAGGTATATAAAACCCATGCGGTTTAGGGGTAGATTTGGCCTTCTTACACACAATACATGTTTCACAAACTCTAACCATATCCTTTTTCATATGTGACCAACAGAAATGTTCTTTCAAAACAGCCAAAGTTTTTGTTATTCCAAAATGTCCCATAAGTGCTCCACTATGACTTTCAACAAGCAATTTTCTCAAGGAACTTTAGGAATAGATAGCTTATCCTCTCTAAATAAGTATCCATCAAGCAAATAGAAATTCTCACAAAGGTTCTTCTCACAAGCAACAAACCACTTCTTAAAGTCATTATCTTCCATATATAACTCTTAAACAAACTTAAAACCAAGCAATTTAGCTTCAAGAGTTGAGAGCAAAGTGTACCTTCTAGAAAGTGCATCCGTTACCACATTTTCTTTACCTTGTTTATATTTGATAACGTAGGGAAACATCTCTATGAATTCCACCCATTTAGCATGTCTCTTGCTCAGCTTTTGTTGGCCTTTGAGGTGCTTTAAAGACTCATGATCGGTATAGATGATGAACTCCTTAGCCCACTAGTAGTGTGCCAATGTTGTAGTGATCTAACCAAAGCAAACAATTCCTTGTCATATGTAGAGTAATTCAAGGTACATTCACTCAACTTTTCACTAAAATATGCTAATGGTTTTCCATCTTGCATTAGCACGGCTCCAATCCTAAACCCCAAAGCATCACACTCAGTTTCAAAAACTTTGGAAAAATCGGGTAAGGAAAGGATAGGGGTACTAGCCAACGCTGACTTTAACATTTGAAAAGTTGTCTCTTGCTCTTTTCCCTAATTAAATTTCACTTTTACCTTAATCATTTTAGCAAGAGGAGCTACAATAGTGCTAACATTGGAGACAAACTTTCTATAGAATGATGCCAACCCATGAAAGCTTCTTACCTCACTTGCACTTTTAGGTGTTAGCCATTCCTTGATTGCTTTTACTATCTCCTCATCAACATGTATCCCATTAGGAGTAACAATACAACAAAGAAAAGTTATTGTAGGCAAGCAAAAAGAACACTTTTCACATTGGCATATAGTTTCTCACTCCTAAGTATATCAAAAACACATCTCAAATGATCCACATGATCTTCCAAGCATTTGCCATAAATCCAGATGTCATCAAAATACCATTGACAAATTTGCCAATACAATTCCTAAGAATGTGATTCATTAATCTCATAAAAGTGTTTGGTGCATTTTTGAGCCCAAAGGGCATAACTAACCACTCATAAAGATCATTTTTGTTTTGAAAGCAATTTTCCACTCATCACCGTCTTTCATTCTAATTTGGTGGTAGCCACTTTTCAAATCAATCTTAGTAAAACAAACACTCCCACTTAATTCATCAAGCATATCATCTAAACGAGGAATGGGGAATGGGGAATTGATATTTCATTATTATTTTGTTGATCGCATTATAATCTATATACATTCTCCATATCCCACCTTTCTTTGGCATAAGAAGTACCGGGATAGCACAAGGGCTCAAGCTTTCCCTCACATAACCTCTTTCAAAGAGTTCCTACACTTGTCGTTTACGCTCTTTGGTTTCTTCCAGGCTTACCCTATAGGCCGCCTTGTTTGGAAGAGGTGCTTTCGGAAGCAAATCAATTTGATGCTCCATTCCACGAATGGATGGCAACTCCTTAGGTAACTCTTTTGAAAAATATTCTCAAATTCCTGCAAAAGTGAGTTAATGGCACTTGGGCAAGAATTGTTAGACTCATTAGAAGAAGAAATCAAAGAATGCTTATACATAAGTATTGTCATAGGCCTCATACTCACAAAAGCTTCTTTTACCTCTCTTTCTTTTGCATAAAAGTTCACTTTCTTATCACTCTTACCTTCTCCCTCTTTTCTTTTCTCATTTTGCTTCTCATAGCTTGTTTCAGCCTTTTCTTTTCCTCTCTTCTCCTTTTCTTTCATTTTCAATCCACTCTCATTTTATTTTCTCTTTTCTTCTTCCTCATAGAATTGTCTCATCTTCTCAAGAAGTGTTTTTTGATCCACATAAGCCTCTTGCGGTTTCAATGAATTCAAATGAATCCTCCTGCCCCCAAACTCATGTGTACATTTGTTCTTGTAGCTATCATATGTCACTTTTGTATCATATTGCCGAGGTCTACCAAGTAACAAATGTGTTGCTTGCATGGGAACCACATCACATAACACTTCATCACTATACTTTCCCATTGAAAAGGATAGTTTAACTTGCTCTCTAACCTTCACTTCTCCACTATCATTTAACCATTGAAGTCTATATGGTTTTGGATGATCAATGCATGGTAGCTTCAACCTATCCACCATATACCAACTAGCAACATTCACACAACTTTCACTATCAACAATCATGCTACATAGTTTTCTATTAATCAAACATCTAGAGTGAATTACATTTTCTCTTTGAATATCTTCCTCCTCTTTGTTTGAGCACTTAAAACCCTTCTAATCATCATGTGTAGCTGCCCTTCAATAGGATCATTCTCATCACTATTAATTGCATTTCCACAATTTCCACTCCTCATCTTTGTTCTCACTACAAGACTCAACATTATCCCTATCAATCATAATAATGACTCTCTGGTTTAGGTAATTGGATGCATAATGTCCAAAACCATGGCATTTAAATCATTTAACATCTCTAGCATTATTAAGAGGGTTGTGAGCTTTACCATTATCTCCAAATATTCCCTTGGTGTCATTCACCTTAGGTTTGGAAGGTTCTTCCTTGGTAGAAGGCTTGGCTACTTCTTGCTCCCTCTTAGGCCATGAACTTGTAGCTGAATTTCCATAACTAAAAGATTGGAAGGTCTTCCCATAGTGTGATCTCCTATTCTTGACTTGCCTTTCAATCTTGACAGCTTTTTGAACTCTTTCCTCCAAATCTTCATAATGTTACAATTCAAGCATGTCTCCTATCTCCTTGTTCAATCCATGTAGAAACCTTGCCATAGTTGCCTCTTGTTCTTCTCCAACAAGATTACTTCTAATCATTGCCATTTCCATGTAATTGTAATAAGCATCAACACTCTTAGACCCTTGTGTGAGAGTTTGAAGTTTGTGATGAAGGTCCCTTTCATATCGTCCCATGTCTCTATAGGTAGAGCATCTTGTCTTCTTCTTGCAATTACCAAATGATCCCACCATACAATGGCCCATTCCTCTTCCTCTTTGAGGTAGTTGATTTCTCGAATGAGGTTGAGGATCCAATTCATTTCACCTTTTCTTCCACTTGCTCCAATCTTGCATTAAAATCTCTTCTCAACTCATTGATATTGTTAGAAAGGTCTCTTGACACTTCTCTTGACATTTCACTTGACATCTTTCTCATTTCTTCCAAAAGAAAAGCATACCCTCCATGTTCTTCACCTATAACCAATGCTTGTGATGAAGGAAAAGCTTCCTTGTTCAACATTCTCACTATCACTGGTGTATCACTCTTGTTATGGGCTTTTCTTCACTCTTTTGATCTCACTTCTTTCAGCCTTTTTTTTCCTTCAAACTCTTCTTGAAGTTCTTAATAGATTCAAGAGAACAATGTCAACTACCAAGGTAAGATACCAAGCAATGAACACAATTCAATCAAATAGTCAACATAGAATTCACTTACAAGAACCAAAGAGTTTATAAACTAGGTCAATCAACACAATTGAAGTGATAGAATACTTAGAATTCAAAGAAATAGATGATAGGTATTTTGTCAAACACCTAGAGGTCAAAGAAAAATGTGATAAAAAAATCTCTCCAATGACAATTTCTCAAAACCAATTCAATTTTGCACCAATCAATGTCAATTCAACTTCCAACTCAATTACAAATCTTCTTCACACTTTCAGGTATTCAAATCAAACAATTCTCAATGCAATTCAACCATTTCAATGATTTCTTCTCAGATTTTTCTTGCAATCTTTTTCAACCCCTGTTTCCATTCTTTTTGTCTCTGTTTTTCTTTTCAACTTTGTTGCTATAACACTCTTTCTTTTTTTGTATTTTTCTTTTGCATGGAAGATAGAAGAAAAAGAAACACCAAACAAATTGAATCAACATTTGCTTTTTGCCTTAAGTTAGATCCACACAAACAAAGATCACAATTAGAAAGTAGGATAGATGTAGAAGAACAAAATCACAAACCAAACACTAGATCATGAGATTTCAATGAAACAAACATGATCTAAGCACACAATTGAAGCAAATAAAGATAGTTCAAACCTTAATTGAAGAAACCATAGCTTTGCTACCACAAGATGATGTGATTTTCAAAATTGCATTGATGTTAGAATGCAATCAAGATCAAATCTCACACTTAATTCACAGGATTCAATTAAGGGTTTGGTTATGGTTAATTATAATAACCTCTGAAGCTAGTTCTTCACCAACATTTCTCTTGATTCGTAAAGACACATCAATACCTCAACCAAAGTAATTGATAGCCCAATTGTAATCACTGAAGAGCCCTAAAAGAGTTTCCTAAGATCTTTATCTCCAAGAGAAGACGTAATTTGATTCAAAATAGATTGGTTGATTAAGTTTGAATACAAAATAAGAAGTATTTTTAGTAGTTAAACATTCCAACGCTAATTACATCGTTTTATTATGTTAAAGACTTAAAACACCCTAAAAATTATAAATAAAGACAAGTAAAAACTGACCAAAACAAAACATGATCGTGGCTGGAACAATAGTGTCCGACACCAGGCACCTCCTGTCCTGAGCTGGTTGGCTCCCATTCCCTTCTGTCCGGTGCCAAGCTCAAAACTAGACACAGCTCCTGGTGGTTTTTGGAATCGGCAACCTTTTGGCACAAAAATCGTCCGGTGTCGGATGCATTGTGGTTGGAGCCGGATGGCCCTTTCCCACCATGACTTCCAACTTTTGGCTTCCATTTGTCATTATTTCATGTAGTTTTGATTCCTCAACATCTTGGATGATTTCTTGGCTTGAATTGAAGCTTTCAATCCTCTTCATAGTTGATATATTCCATATCTTCAATTCAACTTGATTTCCTTCAAACTTAGGCTTATCAAAGATGGTCACCAAATCAAGCAATTCTTCCATTCTTTGCATGAATGTGATGAATGCATTCCTCATCTTTGATGCCTTTGATCTTTGTGATTGGTCCTTGTGGCAATAAAGGAGCTAGGTTTCCATCAAGATTTATCTCAACAAGCCTTCTGTTTCTACAATAATGTATCATGGAGGACATCATCTTCTTTTGGTAATAATAGAAGGTTATTAGAATCACTAAATATATTGCTACTATATAGTAATTGTATTTTGGTCATTTTATAGAGCCAAGAACTTTGTGTCTTAAGGTCCTGATCTAGCCCTATTGTACATGAATGATTTTTATATCATTCTTAAATAGGAGATTGAAGAAGGAATTAATTTTATTATAGATAACATTAATAATTAATTAAGGATTTTAATTAATCCTTGGAATTAACTATTTGGGCTAGAATAAAATTAATAAGTTATTTTATTTAGTCTTATACTTATTTTGGACTTAGGTCCGTGATACTCCTTATGTCCCAAAATATAAGTCGTTTTAGAGTGTTTTCTTTGTCTCGCAATATAAGTCATTTTGCAATTATCAATGCATCATTTTGACTCTTTTTTTTTCCATTCTTGCACTCCATTGATATGCTCATTCATTTATTACAAAGAAAGAGCAATATATTTAAGATTGAGTGAGAAAAAAGGGTAATTTTGACATAACACAGCTACATTTAAGAATCCTTAATCCATGTGAAATGGCAACTAAGGTCTTATATTGTGGGATGGACTGAGTATTAATTATTGATTTTAATAAGAATAAAAAAATAATGGAATTTATTAAAGGGTCAGAATAATTATGTTGGATCCATGATCCAATGAATAATTATTGGACTATTAATTAAATAAAAGGATAGATAGGCTATTGGGCTTTTAGCCCATACACAAGCCTTATTCTATTTTAGTTATTGTAATAGAATTATTTATATATCCTATAATAACTACAACTAGATAATTATTCCTAATCCAAAAGAAACAGAGGTAATTTCTTTCTGCAAAAAAAAAAATTACATTATGTCTGTTTTTGGCCCCCACTCTAATTTCTTCTCATTTCTTCTATTTCTCTTTCTGTTCACCCAAATAGATAGGAAATAGATTATAAGAACTTAAAGTGAGTAGATCAAGACGTTCAGTTCAATTACACAGGACAAGATCTCGAGTATCATTCCGTAGAAATCAAAATAAGGTATGTATCGTTCTCAATCTATTGATGTGATAATTTTTTTTTAATCTTAAGACTCCGGATCTCTTTTCTGCATGGATATGGAATCTAGTTCTCTACACTAATAAAGTAGAATAAAGAGATGGGAATTGTTTCCCAAAATCTCTATTAACATTTAATTCTCTATTTTCTAAAAGAAAAATTATTATAGTGGGTGATTTCCAGAATTTTGATAAGTAATCTGATAGAGTCTTTTGACAGCAGATGAAATTATTCAAAATTGGAAACCACTAGCAACAATGAGGGTTATCATTGATGCTATTTAAAAGAGGTTGATTTTTAGTAATCAATATACTGATTCTTAGGACTTGATTGTATCTAGTATCCATTTTATGGATACAAGTAGATTAAGTATAATTACCGAAAAGGTCAATAATGCATATTTTGTAAAACATTTAGTCTTTCAGTAGACTAAAGTTAGCATCAATTCTCAAGAGAGCATACGCTTATTATGAGACCTTAGAAGTCTTATAGACAACTAAACGTAGATGCAGTCTGTGAGAGAATAAGAGATTAATGATTGTTATGAATGACATTCTATTTTTTAAATAGAGTAATGTCATCACATAAAGAGTTTATAAGCTATAAGGTTGTTATTGATAATGATTTGATGATAAACTACTAATATTTCTTATGTAAGATTTGAAAGAATTGTACATACGGAATAATGTTATATTTATTAGATATCACATATTTATGACAAATTGGCATATAAGTAAAACATGATCAATCTAAAGAACAATTGTTAAGTTCAAATGTTTGGATTGTGATATTTCTTTTTGTGTATTATTACACAAGAAAAGGAAAAAGAATTATGTGAATTATGTTCTTTTTTTTTGCTTTGACAATTTGAAAATTCACAAATCTTGTTTTACAAATGACTAACGTTGGTCAGACTCTTGTGGAGGCTATTTAGACAATTGATTGGATATATAATCGGGTGCTTTGCAAGTATTAGAAATTATATATAATCACTTGTTTGTAAGTTACATAATATTTGTAAGTTTTCGGAGAGGTTGAAATAGATTTTAAATCCTGTATGGATTTTTACTATCCTATTCGGAATAAGCAATTATAAATATTCATTCCATTTGTTCTATGTTAGAGTAGCAGCATCGAAAGTGATTATAGATGGATTTTTCTTCAATAGTTCCTCACACATTACAAAAAATTGGGTCATTCCTAAAGGAGTTCTTTATGATGCCAAACGACTGTAGCAAATGGTGAATTCATACTACAGACCATCTTATACTATAGTATATATAGCAGCCACAAGGTTGTCGTATATACTCTTGATTTTATATGACTCAATCATATATTGTACAGTATATGCAATGGTTCTTAAGAAATAATATGTTTTATATGACAATATATGCGATAATCAAGGGTATATAAGGCTTCCTGTGACATAATATTCCTACTGTTGTATTTTTTGTTTATATATGAATGCTTCAAAGTAGCCATATATGTTTTTTTTTTATGTGCGACAGTTATAAGGTCATCGAATATCTTTCTTTTTCATATATGGCAGTCCCGTTTTTACATGTGGCGGTCATAAGACCACTGTATGAATGTGCTTTTTATGTGATGCATTACCAAAAGCATGTGAGATCATATTAGTGAAAAGCTCATAAAATATCCACAACATATATAGATATTTTACTTTTTTATTAATTATATGCATATATTAATATGTATACATATTCTATATATGAATATAATAGTATGCACATATGTATGCATGTATATTTATTTAATTATAATAATAGAAAGGCTTTTAAAATATCTAAAATTTTACTAATGCACAAAAATTTTATTGGACAAGAAATTATTTTAAATCCTTGTGGATATATTGAAATGGTTTTATTGATTTTACATCAATGAGAGTTCGAATATCCATTTTGAATTATTTGTTCATTTTGACTAATTTAGAATATCTAAATTTTTGGGTTTTTTATAATGTTTTTAAAATCGGACCAAAGTCAAACCAAATTGGTAAAGGGATTAATATCAGACCGAGTTCAATTGAGTTTTATTTTTCATATTTAATTTTAAAATAAATAAGATATAATATATAAAGTTTTAAAGAAAGTGAATATATTTATATGAGTAAAAATATATTATCAAAAATAAAAGTTGGCGTAGTAGTTTCATGCCTTAGATATAGAATGTAGGTGGGGA
This sequence comes from Echites panduratus, assembly GCA_035221335.1. Classification (NCBI taxonomy): domain Eukaryota; kingdom Viridiplantae; phylum Streptophyta; class Magnoliopsida; order Gentianales; family Apocynaceae; genus Echites; species Echites panduratus. The sequence goes on from JAWZTD010018569.1 coordinate 16,352, forward strand.
TTCAAGCCCCAACTTCCATAATCTTTCAAAACCATGGCTTTTCACTTTCCCTCCACTTGCAATTTCATTTTTTCCACTTTTCCTCCATAATATATATAATATTCTCTTATATCTAATATAATATTTTAAATCACGTAATATTTTTTTTTCTCTTATTTGACAAATAATATTTGCTCAAGTGGTAAAACAGTCTCGTTTATATCTAAGAGGTCATAGGTTTGGGTTTTTCTCTTTTAATCCTCTTATCAAGCATTTATATATCATTATTCACCTAATATTTTAATCATCTTCCCTCCATGTTTCATGTTTACCTTTTCATTTTCCTCCATTTCTATTTTGTAATTTCTTAAAAATGCCAACACTTGACTTGTGGAAACTGGTTAACAAATTTAATTTTCTTGAGGTGGGAATTGAACCCGTATTCCAAGAAATAATGATGATACTTAACTATCTTGCCAAGCATTTATTTGTTTATTATTTTCATTTGGTATTTATTTATGATTTCTACAATAAAAACTGTACCATTAGCTTAATTTGATTATATATGAAACTAAAATTTTCATTATTTATAATTTTGAATTATTTCTATAAGTACATCCTAATTAATTTATATAATAAAATTAAAATTTTCATTATTACTAATCCATATAACATTTGTTTTCCTTGAAGAAAAAATATATAATATCTTTAGAAAATAAGACTTTATTTTTGGCATAAGTACCAATTTGGTCATTAAACTTCTAGATGCTTTCAATTTAACCATTTTACTTTATGAGAATTGTTAGATGGTAGTCTGGCCAAGATTGGCTTCCACGCACCACTCTTGAAGGTGAAATATGCTTATCTCATACTTAAATTACAACTTGGCATCCAACAAGGCAAAAAATAAATGACATGGGAAAACAAAGATGGAAATATATTAAAATGATATCTAAAAACTTAGAATGATTTCCACTTTCCAATCAAGATTTTTGTGGGTATGTAGTACTTGAAAATGAGGAGTTACAATTCATTTATTAGATGCAAGAAGTCTATGTGAATGAGGTTGGATTCTTTTTTTTTTAGATTTAATTAGAGTTCCATGGTGCAGCGGATTCTATAGATATAGACTTTAATGATAAAGAATATCAAATAAAGATACTAATCAATCGAATGAATAAAAAACGAATTTTCAGTTATTCTATGGAAAAAAAAAGGTTTGAAAAAAAATCAAAAAAAAAGGGTTTGAAAAAAAATCACATATCTTCACCTTTCTCTATTTCTATAGAGTACGGAAAATATTATTTTATTGATGTGATTTTCATATATCTTTACCCCCCAGCTATCTTTTTCCAGAAAAGAATATTAATTCAAGAATAAGAATAAATAGAATAAAATAAAAACTAAAAAAGTAATTAAGGATTTGGTTTGAACAATAACACAGAAGAATAACTCTGCGTATTGGTTCCTTCTTTTTCTGTTATGATGTTTTAAATTTCAATTTCCATTATGGATTTGGTGACTTGACTATGTTTATATATGACATGGATAAAATTCTGATGTAAACAATATATATCAGCTTTTTATCGGAAAGTAATTTCATTCGTCCATCTTAATTAGCTAGATTACCATGTGATGTTCAAATTGATAATTCTCATAAAGCAAAATTTTAAATTGACGCATTTAGAAGTTTAATGGTTAAATTGAAAAAGAAAAATTTCAATGGACAAATTGATAATTTCCATAAGCAAAATGATTAAATTAACACATTTAAAAGTTTAATGGCTAAATTGAAAAAAGGTGCAAGTTCAATGGCCAAATTGGTACTTGTGTCCTTTATTTTTACATAAAAATTTTATAGTAAATTATTTATTTTACATATATATTTTTAAAAATTATGAAGTTTAGTCTGACCTTAATGTCTTTGTCTATCTAGTTTGATGCTCGGTCTAGTTTTAAAGACATTATTATAGTAATTAAAGTTCGAGTTCAAGTTTATTTTATTTTATAATAATTAAAGAAATTATTTATTTTATAAGTTTTATTATAGTAATTAAAGTACAAGTTTTAAGATTTGTCTTGAGGAAATCCAATGTGGACCTAGTTAATTGAACCTGGTCCATCTTTAACCCATCTGTCTATCCAATTCGATGTCCGGACAGATTATAAAGTAGACTTATTTTGATAATCTCAAAAGGATAGGTATTTTTTTGTGCAGTTTAATCGAAAGGTTATTATATTAACATATGGTAGATTTGTATATATTGTAGATGAAAAAAAAAAGAAAGATAGAATTGAGTCACTTTAAATAAATCAACATATGGTAGATTTATTATATTGCAGATGAAAAAAAAAAAAGGTTAATGTCTCTTTATATTAATTCTTTTAATGAATGGAAATATAAGTGTTTACAATATGTACATTTCATCTCTTTTCCTTTTGTCTCAACAAATGGTCAAGCATAAGTTTTCAATCTCTTTATATTTATTTTTTTCTATTTTTTCATCTTACCTTTAGCAAGATGCATTGTAATACGTAATTAGTCTTCCAATAGACAAATAACTGTCAAATTAACAGGGACAAATTTGACACTATACTATTCAAACTATCAGAAAAGTGTATTAATTGAAATATTTCTGAACTAAAATCAGGTTTTTGGCTTAACTTAATTCCATTTTTTGTTGAGCCAGAAATCAACGTTTAACTCAACAAGATTTCGACTAATACTTATTTCTGATCATTTGAATAATGTAGTACCGAATCATCAAGTTTTCACTAAATTATTGACAATTTAAAAAAAAACCCAAAATTTCTTTTCATTTGGGGGGGTGGGGTGGGTGGATGGGTCTATTGGCCACCTCTGCTCCAAAAATGAAAACAAAAAATTTAAATGTGGAGGATTGCTTTTGAGTTTTTACTACACGCTTTTCTCTCAAACCTATTCAGAAAACCCATCTCCCTCGTCCCTCTAGCCACATTTTGAGCAGTTGCAGCTTGAGCACTAGTGAGCAAGCACCTGACCCAACCAACACGTGACACATGGCTGTCTGAGTAGAAGAGTGTTGGCGGTAGGAGCACTGCTGTGAAGCAACCGAACCTGCTGCCATTAGAGTAGTCTGGAGTGAGACCGGCGGCCAGGCCAGGCAAAAGCTATTTGAACTTGCAGATCATGCTAGAAGCCTAGCAGTCCTTTAGAGCTGGCAACTTCTCCATTTCAGGCGGCCATGGCTGATTTTGGTGCAAATGTATTAGAACCAAAAGAGTAAACTTTAATATTTTTGCACCTAGACAGAAAATGATGCAATTGAGTGCTACTGATAACATGTATGACCAGGATAAGAGCAAACAGGCTGATGAAGCAATAGTCCTTTGGGATCTCTCTGGGCCTTGAGGCAGATCCATTTAGAGGAAGGAGGAAACCTGTGCTAAGATGGAGATCTTCTCCTGGAATAACTCCGATGCTTAAGTCAGAAAAATA
>JAWZTD010018599.1:3160-13529 GCA_035221335.1 Echites panduratus
TCGATGGACACTTTAATCAATTTTGTACAATCGAATTTGATTAGAGAGAACTTTCTCCATATCCTAAATTCGAATAATCGGTTTATATGTCAATTCAAATAAACTTTCACCTTATATTCTTTTGTGATCTCATTTTATGTAACTTTTAACACAAGTTTTTTTTTTTTTTTCCATTGGGGACCCCACTTGATGTTTGTGGTACAGGATACGCGGTGACTTGAATTGAAGGGTTTCTGTTCAAATCTTGGCATTTGCCTTTCTATAAAAGGTTTTGAAATTATGAAATATTAATTTTATATTTTAATTACTATAATCAAACTTATATAACTATTTTAAATTTTTAATTATGATACAAAGAAAATTAATTTATATATAAAAAAGAGAATATTATATAATACAAGGAGGGAAAGTGAAAAATTTACAAAATAGAAATGGAGGGAAAGTGAAAAGCTAAATTAAAAAAATAGAGGGAAGTTTAAGCTTCATATATTTGGTTATTTAATGATAATAACAATAATAATAATAGGATTGGCTAGTCTTTCAGGATATAAGACTTCTCCCAAGATACTCGAGTTAAGAAGAGCTTGGATTTTTTCGTGTTATGACTTCATTCCTTTATGGAGCAAATTTACATTTACTCCGGATGATGGTTTTCATGTGCTTCATGAGTTTTAGCTTCATGAGCTCGTCCTGCATTATTTGGCCTTCTTCTATCGAGATGAAGATCTTCCTTGGATTTATGTGAGATAGATTGTCTCTCATCCCTATAATCTAGGGCTTCTGAATGTCTCCTCTTTGTTTAACGAGTTGGTGTTGGGCTCCTTCCAATAGAAGTGTAGTCTCTTCTACTTGTCAAGTTCTCTAAAACATTCACCACCAATTCTAAAAGATGTTCTAGAACCGTGACACGACTTCCCCAAGATCCCTGTGGCACTTGAGGTAGTCATGAAGCCATATTTTATGAAGTGTGCCTCTCATGGTTTGTTCTAGTTGGTCTCCTAGAGGGCCTTGAAAGTGTTCTGAGATTTGTTCTGAAGGCAACTTAGATGTTCTAACTGGATCTTGATCTTGTATTATTTGTAATGGAACTTCTTGAATTACTTCTTCAATATGTAGTTCAAGTTCTTTTGGGCATATTGTGTAGACTATTCCTGTACTATCGTGAAATGTTTTTTTTATTATTATTCAAGAAACTTATGTCGCTTCTCCATAGAAGGCTTCAGAAGTGATGGAGTTTAAAATTGACTTCCAAGTCACCTTACTACAATGTCACTTGCAAGAACAATCGAAGGATGTAAGATCATTGGAGTGGACTGTAGCCTTAAAGACAACTCCAACAATTAAGTTAAATCAAAGATTTTATTTTAGAGTGGATAAGATTGAATAGTTCGAATTGAATTGATTATGAGTGATCCTTCCCTAAAGAGAGAAACGAATTCCCCATTTTAGGTGTAGTTAGCTTATAGGAGTCAATCTGAATCTCTTGTAATTTGGAGTGATTAAGGGAGTATATCTCGTCAATCTTTAATTTGATTATATGAAGTTTCCTTATTAGAAAGTAATGTGTTTGTTCACATTTCTTGTAGGGAGTCCCTATGAACTTTACGAGTCTTCCAATAGTGTTAAAGAGCTTTGAGGAGCTCTCTAGCAACCTTTTAAGTTGTGAATTTCAATGAAATGGTCATAGGTTGTAGGTACGAGTTGGACATTTTATCAAATCTTGTCGATTTTTGTTTATAAACATTTAAAGGTTTTGATCCATCGATAATTTGGATCAGCTCGGTTAATCGGTATTTAAGTTAGATCCTTCAGATCGTACACGCTTACCCATCAATATCGTTAGCTTAGCTGCGTCCAATTGCAAACTTCATGACCAGATTCATATCTTTTGCGAGGTCAAGAACTTAATGATCAAATAGTAAGTAATGATCCATTTTCATCAGAAATGGCATTGATTATTTAACAATGGTACGTAGGTAGGTACCATAGGGAAAGGATTTTTTTTTTTGTACTGAACTTGCAGCTGCTTTAATCTGTGGTGTGTGCTAAGTTACCATTTCAGTGTAAGTAAAATTGGAAGAAAAAAGGTAAATGTTAGTGTAGTGTACATAACATAATAGCCATGCAATTTACTATACTAGTCTTAGATAAAAGGTATACTCATTGTTTTGTGGACCAGATCGGACTGGTCATTCTGACTTGTTAGACCGTAAATCGGTCCATTGGTTGGTTTGATATGAGGGGCAAAATCGAAAATTTTAAAAATAGATGTATTTGTGTTAGATCGGTTTATATCGATCGGTCCAATCGGTGAACCGTTGGACTGATCAGTCAGAGCTTGGACCTATCGATTTTGCAAAAGGTCAAATTGAAAAAATTAAAAAGTACAAATTTCTAATTGAAAATTTTCCTAAATTGTTTCCCTCTAATTTTAAAATAAATCACTTAATTTTCTTCTTTTATTCTTAAATTTTCACTAAATTCCAATAAACTTTTCTTCCGAGGAAGTTGTGATTGATATTAAATTTTCTTTCATGAAAATATATTTAGAAATAATTTTAAACTATTTTCATATTAAAATATATATATTGAAGAAGAAATTAAGATTTTATTGATAAAGTATATTGTTTTAAATTATAAAGAAGAAGACTATATAAATAACATAAGCAAGTAATAATATAAAAAGACTAATATATCTTAAATAAATAAATAACATAAAAAATCATAAAAATTTTAATATATTTTAATCTATAAAATAAATATGATTTAATTATTAAATTAACTGATTCAATTATAGTTGAATCATTAAATCGTAAATCGGTAACTTTTTCGATTTGATAACCGGTCCAAAACATTGAATATACTACCCTTCCAAAAAAGTTTTTTTACCAGTTACTATGGTTAATTTCCGTAGTACAAAGGAAATCAATGTACTGTACCATGCTTGACTGCTGCATCATAGAAAGGTTAAAAAAAACTTTTGCGTCTTTGGGAATCCTCCTTTCCTTTTTTAGCAGTACTTTCTTGGTAATTTTTAGTGCCATTTGTTTTGGTGCATTAATTCTCCTCTATCCACTTAGATCTTCTCTTTCTTTACACTTTTTCTCTCCGTAACAAAGAAGCTGACTAATTTTTAGTTGTTATGAAATAAATAAAATGGAGGTCTATCTCATATTAAAGTGATAATCCAATATCAAGAGATAAAGAGATACTCTAACATTTCAGAAGATAAATGATAGAGTTCTATCACATCTTTAATTAGTGATATGAAAATTTATCTTTTGATTCCTCTCTATCTCTCCTTAATAATATGCACATCTAAACCCTATAAATAGAATGTTGGAGATTTGTAATTCATTGATTATTGATTGATTCATTATTATCTCTCGTAAATATCAATAATATTCTCTTTATATTCTCTCTATAGTTCTTTATATATATTTGTTATTGTGTTTACAATATTAGGTCAATACTGTTGTATCGACGACTATTGCGCGACAACAAATTCACAACACGTTATTAGCATGATGTTCTACCAACCAACTGAGAATTGAGAATTCAAACTGTATTTTTGGTATTGACAAACAGGTAAATTAAGAACACAAGGTCAATTTTTGTTTCAGGTAAATATTTTGATGCAGGTGAATTTTATTGGCATATGTAGGTAAAAATTATATCAATTGATTTCCATCTATATCTATCATTCTTCTTTCTTTTATTGTTTAATTGGCCTGAGCCAAGTCATAATACCATCCTTAAAGGAGTGGTGATTATATGAAAATTATTGGAATTTTTACCAATAAGCATCCATTGACACAAAATTATGACTAATATTGAAAAGTTATGATCTTTCTCCGTCATCACCTCTATGAGGATCTAAAGCTGGAATATCTTACTGTGAGAGATTCACTTATTTTGTGGACGAATCTAAAAGAAATATTTGATCATCCACAGATGGTCATTCTACCAAAAGCACGGTATGATTGGAAACATTTACGGTTGCAAGATTTTAAATCTGTAAGTGATTATAATTCCACAATGTTTAAAATTTCCTCTCAGTAGAAATTATGAGGAGAGAATATCACTGATGCTTATATGCTAGAGAAAACATTTTATACTTTTCATGCCTCGAATAATGTCTTGCAGCAACAATATCAAGAGAAGGGTTCTAAGAAATATTCTGAATTAATTTCTAACTTTCTTGTGGCCAAACAAAATAATGAGTTGTTGATGAATTAATGGGTTTTAAGAAATATTCTGAATTAATGAGTTGTTGATGAAAAATCATGAACCGAATATTGTTTTCATGCCTTTGATACTTATTGCATGTCAATTGGCATTACTTTTGAACATCCTGTAGCACATGTTCATACTCAAGATGGTTAAACTGAATCATTTATTATGAGATTACAGTTAATCACTAGACCACTTTTAATGAGAACAAACCTCCCGATATTGGCTTGGGGTTATGCAATTTTGCATACTGCAGCATTTGTGTGTATTAGGCCATCAAGTTATCATGAATTCTCTCATTTGCAATTAGCTTTTGGCTTTGAACCAAATATCTCTCATTTAAGAATTTTTGAATGTGCAGTGTATGTTCCCATAACACCCAATCAGCGAACTAAAATGGGTCCCCAAAGAAGGTTGGGGATATATGTTGGATATGGTTCTCCCTCTATAATAAGATATCTTGAATTTTTGACGGGAGATGTATTTACTGCAAGATTCGCTGATTACCATTTTGATGAGTCATTATTCCCCAAATTAGAGGGAGAAAATAAATCGAAAGAAAAGAGATTGTTTAGATAACATCTTTAAATTATCTAGTTCCACGCATGCACAAGCGTGAGTGAACTTGAAGTTCAAAAGATAATTCATTTACAAAAGATAGCAAATCAATTGCCAGATACTTTTGCAGACTTAGCAAGACTAACAAAATCGCATCTTATAGCTGTAGATGCTCCTATTCGTATTGAAGTCCCAAAAGAGCAAAATCCAGCACCTATAGCTATTGAATCCAAAACACACTAGAATTGTGGCCGATCTCTTAGTTCAAAAGATAGAAATTCTCAAAAGAAAAGAGGATCAATGATCATATTGAAAAACTTGACAAAGTGGGCCAAGGGATATCCGATGAAAAGATCCAAAATAATACAGGGATTTCCATCAATTATATAACTTTTGGCAGAAGTTGGAATCGAATGGAAATGACTATGGAAAACTCATTTGCTTAAAATGTAGCAATTGATGTTCTGAAAGACAATGAGGATCTTGAACCAACATCGGTAGAAGGATGTCGACATAGAGATGATTGGTCAAAATGGAAAGATGAGATTCAGTCAGAATTAAATTTGCTTTCGAAACGTGAAGTTTTTGGACATGTAGTCCAAACACCTAAAGGTGTAAAGCCCATTGGCTATAAATGTTTATTTGTGAGAAAGCGAAATGAAAATAATGATATCGTGAGATATAAGACACAAATTGTTGCACAAGGTTTTTCGCAAAGACCAAGAATTGATTATGACTAGACCTATTCACCTGTAGTGGATACAATCACATTTCGATACCTTGTGGGTCTGGCAGTAAATGAAAATGTTGACATGTAGTAATTGCTTATTTATATGGAAATCTAGATAATGTTATTTACATGAAAATCACAAAAGGATTCAACATGCCTGTAGCATGTAAATCTGGTTGTCATGGAGATTATTCCATTAAGTTACAAAAGTCATTATATGGCTTAAACCAGTCTGGATGCATGTAGTATAACAGTCTTAGTGAAAGTTTATTGAAAGCAGGATACAAAAATGATCCAATATATCCATGTGTCTTCATTAAGAAATATATTTCGGGATTTGTAATACTCGCAATATATATTGATAATATCAACCTTATTGGAACTCCAGAAGAGCTCCAAAATACTGTGAATTATCTTAAATAAGAATTTGAGATAAAAGATTTTGGAAGAACCAAGTTCTGTCTTGGTCTACAAATTGAACATCTAGAAGATGAGAGTTTTTTTCACCAATCAACATATACGATGAAAGTCCTGAAAAGATCTTACATGGACAAAGCACATCCATTGAGTAATCCAATGGTCGTTAGATCAGTAGATGTGAATAAAGATCCCTTTCGACCCTGTGAGGATGTTGAAGAACTACTTGGTCCAGAATTATCTTATCTTAGTGTAATTGGTGCACTAATGTATCTTGCTAATAATACAAGACCCTATATATAATTTTCTGTGAATTTATTAGCAAGATTTAGTTCTTCTCCTATAAGACGACATTGGAATGGTGTTAAGCATGTCCTTAGATATCTCCAAGGCACCATAGATCTCAGATTATTTTATTTAAATAAAATCAACTTCAAGTTGATTGGGTACGTGGATGCTAGATACTTATTCGATCCACATAAAGCACATTCTCAAATTGGTTATGTATTTACTTATAGTATTACTGCTATTTCATGGCGTTCTACAAAACAATCCATGGTAGCTACCTCATCAAACAATTATGAAATTATTGCTTTTCATGAGGCAAGTCGAGAATGTGTATGGTTGAGATTTATGATCTATTATATCCAAGAGAATTCTAGATTATTCTTTGGGAATAGAATTCCAACTCCTTTATATGAAGATAAAGCAACTTGTATAGCTCATTAAAGTATGATATATCAAAGGAGATGGGACGAAATATATCTCACCAAAATTTTTCTTCACTCATGAACTCCAGAAAAATGGTGTTATTGATGTGCAACAAATTCTATTATGTGATAATCTGGCAGATTTATTCACTAAGACATTACCGACAGCAACATTTGATAAATTGGTAAACCAAATTGGAATGCATCTGTTAAAGAATCTCAAAGGATTATCTCATCAGGGGGAGTAATCATGACATAAAAGTAGTGTACTCTTTTTCCTTCACTAGAGTTCTATCACATCTTTAATTAGTGATATGAAATTTATCTTCTGATTCCTCTCTATCTCTCATTTATGATATGTACATCTAAACCTTATAAATAGGGTCTTATGTTGGAGATTTGTAATTCATTGATTATTGATTGATTCATTATTCTCTCTCACAAAGATCAATGATATTCTATCTATATAGTACTTTGCAAATATTTATTATTGTGTTTATAATATTAGTTCAATATTATTGTGACGACTACTACTACTACGCGATAACAAATATACAACATTAGTATTGTTTTGTCTTGTTTTTTAAGCTTTTTTAAAAGATATTTCAATTCAAAATTTAGATCAAATAATAATTCAAAAATTTATTAAAATTTAAAATAACTTTTTATAATAAACAAAAAAGAAAAGTGAAAAAAAAAGTAAAATTGTTCTATAATATCTTTTTATTTTCTTAAAGGTAAATATGCAAATTGTTTTACCTAATCTTCGAGAAATCTCATAAAACAATTTTTTCTTTAATTTTATAGATTTTAAAATAAATTGATCAAATATATTTTAATTTTTTTATTATAATTATTTTTTTTAAGATATGATAAAATCTAACTTTTAAGAATTAAAAAAAATTAGATTAAATAGAATCTTAATTAATATACAATATGTTTCTGACGTGAGTGCGATTGTGAGATATCGATTTTTAGTGGTACGTTAGGCAGCCACTCTTGCTCTCTCACGGCATTGGTGTGGTTAAAAGGTAAGTCCTCTTTTTCCATTCTTTTTATTTATCTCTTTAATTTCGAATTGAAACAAAATTCTAATTGTTAAATATACGTGAGATGAAGATTTAAAAATAAAAAAGAAAATGAGTTTTTCAATAAATTAATTAAATGAAAGAAAAAGATTTTGAAATAAAGTTCTCTTGGCCTTATTAATTTTTATTAGTATTAATATGATTATAAAAAAAAAAATCTCCTTTTAGACAAAGCTAATATATCTGTAAGGCAGTAGAGAAAAGCAAGTTCATATAATATGGATCTGTTGGGTTCAAAACCCACAACTCAAATCCACATAAACAAAAAATAATAAAGGAGGCATAAAAAAAGAAAAGTAAAAAAATGACACACAATATTTAATATGGTTCGATCTCTCAATTAGACCTACATCCACGACCCCTCAACAAAGAAGGGAAAAAACACACTAAAAATTTTTGAACGGAAAAATTACAAACTCTCTCAAATAGTCTAACTTTATAAGTTTACAACTTTCAAAGTTCAGAATACTAAACAACTCACTTGATGATTTATTACAAAAGATTTGGCTGTCTTTTATAGATGGCCAAATCCCTCATCTTCTCTCAATCTTTCAATGTGGGATTTGGAAAACCTATAACAATTCCTCTCTTTTTTCAAAGTCTCACATATCTCTACTTTGTCAAGAAATCTGACTTTCTTCTTCGCGATGTTATTTACCTTATTCTATCTTCCAATTCTTTCAGACAAGGCACTTCCATCAAAGTAGTAGATATGTTTGCTCATTATCCTCCCTTACATAACCAAACTTCCACCCTTGTAAACTTTGCACTGTTTTCCAACGCCGACATACTTGTACCCATGTGAATCCAACTCACCCAATGAAAGAATATTGACTTTACCTGTTGGTACATATTTCACATTGGTAATTTCTTTGACTTCATCCTTATGGAGTTTCAGGCGAAGCCTTCCAATACCTTCAACCTTTTGCTTCAAACAGTTTCCCATGTTGATGAAACCAAATCTCGGTCAGTGTGTAAAGTCTCAAATAATTCTTGGTTAGTACAGATATGAGCATCAGCAGCAAAGTCTATAATCCAACCCAAATTTTCTTCAACAGCAGCTTGCAAATAAAGAACATCATCATCTGAATCGACTATATTGATAGAAGCTTTTGACTTACCTTTTATCTCTTTTAATATTTTCAAATATTCTTTGAACTCTGAACAACGATATTGAAGATGACCCAACTTTCCACGGCAGTGACATTCGACATTTTTAAAGTCTCTTGGTCAAGATTTCGATCTTCCCTTTCGTTGGCCATTTTTCTTCGACCTCCCTCTGTCAGAGCTCTCTACAGCTAATGCCCGACCTTCTCTGGAGTAATCTTCATTCGCCGTCATATGATGGCTTTCCTTCAAAATATTTTTAACTTCATTTAGTTTCAATGTGTTTTTTCTTGCAAGCATTGACTGCACCAATAGAAGTAGTGTTTTCTCTTCCTCTTTAATCTCCTCCCTTACATTTTCAAGTCAAGACACTAATTCATTAAATCTATTAATGTCATCAACAATATTACCTCCCTCCTATAAACTTGAGTGAGTAATGATCCATCTTCATATTTAAGCGTTTAGTTAATGTTTTCGTGACATAATCTTTATCAAAGTGTCCTACATCCTCTTCGGCGACATCTCCTTTATCATTGTCACCTTTATTTGTGTAGCTAAAGACATTCTGATAGTATTAACGGCTTTCTTTTGAATCTTTTCCCATTCTACATCTTTAATTTTAGTTGGCTTTTTCTCATACAGTGTAACATCCAAACCCAATTGTACCAAATAATAGAAAATTGTACATTGCCATATTGTTCAGTCTTTCCATTGAATAATGGAACACCAGTACTTTTGATATCAAAATTTATAAAAACTGATAATTTAAAACTTCCAGCTGCTGAAAAAACTCTATTACAGTAAACCGTCTCTACTACAGTGATTTGGCCTTCTGTTGCTACAGTGAATCGCATTGGCACAGTGTCTTCCTTTGATTGCTACAGTATCATTGACAGCTGCAGACCGCTACACTAGAACACTAACGCCTTTTGGATCTCAATTATTATTGTCAGCCAACTGCTACAGTACAGCACCAATCCAGCCCCAATTTTATGTCGCAGCCTTCTCTTTTGACTGTTACAGTAGCTGTTCCCCACTACAATTTTTTTTTCTTGCTCCTCCTCACACTTCCTAAGTAGAATCTTAAGCTCTGATATCACTTGTTGGATTCAAAACCTATAACTCAAACCCACATAAACAAAACATAACAAAGAAAGCATAAAAGAAAGAAAAGTAAAAAAAAATGACACATAATATTTAACTTTGTTCGATCTCTCAATTAGATATATATTTACGACCCCTTAACAAAAGAGGAAAAAATATAATAATAATTTTTTAACGAAAAAATTACAAATCCTATCAAATAATTTAATTTTTTAAACTTATAACTCTTAAAGATCATAATAACAAATAACTCATTTGATGATTTATTACAAAAGATTTAAATTTATTTTATAGATGATTAAATCCCTCATTTTCTCTCAATCTTTCTACGGCAGGTTTGAAAAACCCACAATAGAAAGCTGAAAATTATTGATAGATAAATAGTACATTAGTCTGCCAGGGATTGGTTGATACCTGATAAC
>JAWZTD010018609.1:0-19792 GCA_035221335.1 Echites panduratus
TTTTTTTTCTTTCTCCTTTTGTCCTTAAACAATTTGCATTTGGATACATTGATCCTTTCTGCTGGAAAACCAAAAAAGGGTGAGATATTTGAGTCAATGAAGTTCGGATGAGTAGATTCGGAATTTTATTTTTGAGTAATTGGTAGATTTAATACTTAAACTTAAGGGTCTTGACTACTTCGTCTTTAATTTTTTTTCTTTTGACTCTTTTGGTCCTCGAATAATTGATATTTGGACAGATTGGTCCTTCATGTTCAAAAAAAGGCTTTGGGGGGGGGGGGGGGTGGTTTGAGAATTTTGGATCAATGATGCTTTGACCAGTTCCACCTTTTGTATTTTATTGTTGAAAGAGAGAGTTGAGGAAGGAATAAACACGATGGTAAAAAAGAAATCCTTAAATTTAAGATAAAACATTTATCACGGATTTCCAAAATCTATCTCATTCTTTCCAAGAAAACTATAAAGGAAATTTGATCTAAAAAATTGATCCAAGAAATTAATATTCTAAAAATAATCTTTCCATATGCAACATTACATACACTCCCAAGTATTTAGAACCATTATGTAGTATACTGGATGAAACAGAAGCAACAGACTCCTATAAAGCAAGAGGAAGCAAAGGGTCATCTTCAAGTATCGCTTTGGAAAGCTCTAAAACACTGGCCACTTTTGCAATTTCATTGGGCCAATTAGTGCAACAACAACAAGAGCCTTAATTCACTGCCCTTTGCTAGAAAAAAAAACAAATAGGTAAGATAGAACTAAGGAACCAATCAATTCCTCTGCTATTGGATCTTTGCGATAATACTCTTTCAAGAGCACACGACATAAAAGCTCAACTGTTAAAACAGTATAATCAAGTAATGGTATTAATGGTTCAATATCTGCTTGGCATTGTGAATGCTCCAAAATGTTCACAAGAACATGTACAAGACCATGTTATCCATGAAGCCAAGCTCTATATCCTTAGCAATTCAGCATGAAAAACAGCACACAAGAAAAAAAGAAAGGATTAAGAACCAAGTTTTCAAGACCCTAAGTTTAGAAACTAAATCCATCGATTACTTAAGTTTTTTTTTTTTGTTTTCAATAGTAAAATATAAAAAATATTCAGCTCAAAATCCAAGTATCGTTGACTAGAAATCTCATTTTTTTTTTAAAGGTTTTCTGGCATGAAGGATCAATATGTCCAACATATATTATTCAAGGAAAAAAAAAAATGTTAGAAAAGCAAAATTAAGGACCAAAGTAATCAATACTTCTAACTTCAGGGTCTAGATCTTCTAATTACTCATGTTTTCACAAATAAAACTTGTTTAATTTATAAATTAATTTGAGTAAATGTTAATTGCGGTCCATAAACTTTTTTTGTTTTTTAAGTTTGGTGCACAATATTTTATTTTATCTTCTTTGATCATCTACATATTTGGTCACTTTCACGTAAAACATGTTTTTATAATTTTATTTTTGCTGAGTAAAAAAGATATTTTGGGCAGTTCATATTTTAATTCTATCTAAAAATGATGGGTTTTTATTTGTAGTCCCCAATTTTTTTTTACATATTTGCTCATAATTTTTTTTTTTTTAAAAATCTCTTTTTTTCATTCCTCTTTTTATTTACTTATTCCTGAATATAAATTCTTAAAAATAAATTTTTTTGCCTCAAACTGAATTTGAACATTTGGTCCTTAATTTCAAGTAAAAGACTTTTAACCGACTCAACCATCAAAGACATTTATATTTATTTTATTCAAATATTAAATATAATATAATATCAAAATAGATAATTCAAATATCAAATTTCTATATTCATATTTTACAAACATATTATATATATGTATATATTTAATCATAATTATAATGGCACATCTATAACTTTTAAATATTTTTTTGTACATGAACTTTATATATTAATTATTGTTTTTAATTAAACTAAAATTTTCAATTATAATAATATGAAAGATTAATACAAGGTTAAGGTCAAAAATAAAATAAAATACATTATGGGCTAAAAAGAGTAAGACAACTGAAAATTATTATAATCCAAAAATAAAATAAAAGGTGTAGGACTAAAATACATTAGGCACATTTGGTTTTTTTCACGGAAAAAAAAAAGTTTTTATCTTTTTTTTTTTTTTGAATGAGAAGGTATTTTGGAAGTTCCTTTATTTAAAATAAAATGTTTCTAACCAACTAGGCTATCAAAAATATTTTTTTAATTTTAACATATGATAATGTATATTGTTTTCAATAAAATTTTTCTCAATTATTAAATATAATGTTACAATAAATAATTCACATATCAATTTTCTATATTCATATTTCAGAAAAGATATTATAATATATTTTATATAGATATTCATCATTTTAATGACATGTCTAACCATTAAATTCTAAAATTTTAGAAACTAAATTTATCAAAATTTCCACTTAATTTTATCTTAAGATGGTCGGATATATTTCAGAAATAAAAAAAAAAACCATAAT
The DNA here is from genome assembly GCA_035221335.1 of Echites panduratus. Lineage (NCBI taxonomy): Eukaryota > Viridiplantae > Streptophyta > Magnoliopsida > Gentianales > Apocynaceae > Echites > Echites panduratus. The sequence goes on from JAWZTD010018609.1 coordinate 2,488, forward strand.
TACAATTTGAAAAAGTTTTGAAAATTATAAAATTCAAAAAAATAATTTAAGACCATACCTATCAAATCTTGAAATTTTGGAGAATAAATTTGCCAATTTTCCATAAAAGACTATTAAACAGTTTATAATATTTAAACAATTTAAACAGTCAACAGTTTATGACCTTCACTTGACTTGACTTCAGTTTTATTTAATGTGTTAATTTTGTCTCTTTATGAATCTCTTGTGTTTTCCTGTACAAGGTTTTTAAATATATAATTTTTTTACTAAAAAAGAAAAGAAAGATGATCGGATTCTGGAGGCGGCATTCAAGGCAAGGAAAAAAAAAAAATCCAATCGTCAACTTGGAACTGCAATCAATGGGAACAGAAAACAGTCGATTTGATCAATTGAAGGAAATTAATGAAAAAAAAGAGTTTTTTTTTTTTAATGAATTGAAGAAAACGAAAGGAGAGCGAGAACTGCAGCTACAGGTACTGATTTTTAATTAACGGTTACTTTTTATGAATGAAATTCATGAAATTACACCATTGGGCGGGCATTGAAATGGTTATTAACTCGGTCCATGATTTGTTGTTGCAGTAATCTTTCATCAACGATAAGTTGATGCATTGCTGCCCAGATGAATGGTAGAAGGAAAGCAAGCAACGGAAGCCGGTCGGGTAATTCATTCTATGATTCTTCTTTCTACACTGTTATTCTGTTTTCTTCTGGTAATTTTTATGATATTATGCCTTTTGAGGTTTCAGCTACTGAATTATTAAACCCATATGATTATTTGATCCTTTTTTTTCCAATATTTTATGTTAATAATCATTTTACTGAAAAGATTGACTTTCCATTTTCAGTAATTTTTTGTTTTGATAATTACTAATGTGTTGATTTTTTGAATGTAGTGGAAGAAGAAGAGAATTGAACAGGAAATGGGTAAAGATGAGGCAGAGATCAAAGTAGGAGGAGGAAGACTCACCTGCTTGATTCAGGTTCAAGCCTCTAGCCCTTGCTGTCTTCCTATTTCCCTTACAAAGTTTCTTAGTTTTGTTTCTAGTAGGTTCACAATATGTTTGCCAGCCTCCTAGGTGGGTTGTAGATTGTTTCTGGTGTTTCTCAGTTTATGGAATATGTGGAGGGATCTTGAATTATTGGGGTTCAAACTTGAGGGCACCAGGAATACCTCAGTGGCGAGTTTGGTTGGAATTGGGGTAGCGAGAAAAGAAATTGGTGGTGTGTTGGCGTATTTCATGAAGGTGCTTATTTATTCTATGATATGGATGGATTGTTGTGTTCTATAATTTGAGTTGAGAGAGAGGAGATCTTTTTGCTATATTTGCAATTCTTTGCTTTTTGTAGTCTGTTAATTTAAAGTCATTTTTTATACCTGTTGCAGTGCTTTTATGAAGTGTGGTTTTGGCAATCTGATTGTCACTTTCATTTCGCATCATCTTCTTGACTGGAGGCCCTGAATTCTACCCCATTCATCTTCTCCTCTCCCCTAAAAGAGTGAAGAAAAATTTGTAAAAGACCAAATGAGGGTAAAAGAAAAATTGAAAAGAAGAGGGTATTCTCCTGTTTGTGGTGTACTTTGTCTAGTAGCCAATTCACTTAAGTTAAAGTATGCGACATTAATATTCTGTCAATTAATATTATGATTTCTCTGAGGGTGCGGCAAAGTTTTATATCTAGATTAATACAAATTAATATTATGGTCTTTGGCATATTATTGCAGAACCATTCTTCTATCAGTTTATTTGGTGGTCTGAATGATTAGTACTTTCTTTGCTTCTGTTGCAGGAAACTTGGTATCTGGTCATATTCTCTGCTATCTAATCTGAATTGCAACATGCAGAACTAAATAATGAAAGCCCTTTTAATAGCTATGCTGCTACACTTCGGAAGAACCAAGAAGGTACAGGCCGAGTTCATGCTTTTTACCTGTTCTCTTCAGTCTTCTCCCCTTATTTTCCTGTATTTTTTATGATTCTTCACCTGAAATGATGGAACGGATTAATTTATTCTCAAATTTATTTTCAAATAAGAAGCATTGTTTTTGTAGGAAACTGTTAAGGATCACACAAGATAATTACTTTTCCTTCTCTGCCACCCCCTCTAGAGCACGTTCTAGATTGGCGCCCAATCGACGAGATACGTCCTTGGCATCAAAGGCCTCTTTCTCAGTAGCCCCCAACATGATATGAGAAGTGGCAACTTGATCAACCAACTCATCCTTCTCTTTTATGACCCCCACCAACTCATCCTTTACCTTCTTGTACTCTTGTTTAATGGAGGATCTGACAGCTTCAACATTGCATAGATTCTCTAATTGGGAGAGTAGCTGATCACTCTCTTTATTTGTCATTCTTTCAATCTCATCCACTTGAAGGAGTGAGTTAACCTAAAAGCATACAGGATTTAGCTGAAGTGGAAACAAAGGATAACAATGAAAAATCAGGCACATACCTAGGAGCTAGGACAGATGAGCGCCAATCTAACTGATAACACGATTGCGAGAAAAGTTCTCACACTTCAGGCTCGCTTCTAAGTTGTATTCCCTTATCAGCATGCATCGACTTAAGTACTTAGCCACCTGGGCATCTGTGAAATCCAGTTTTTTGGGTTGAGAAACATGACCCAAGACGTGCATTAGGTCCTTAATGATGGAGAGAGTCTTGACATGAACTGACTAGGGTTCTTGAAAGACTATTTCTAAGACATTCTTTCACTTTTGTTTAGGGTGAAGAAGGTCTTATAAAACTTATATATTGGTTATAGTTTTCTATAATCTTGGGCAATCTACTACTAAACTTGAATATTTGATGAATCTTGAGAAATTTGTTTCATTGTGAGTTGTTTTAAAGATTTGACCAGTGAATTGAGAAATTTCAATCCAAGGAATCACATCAGCAATAGTCTAGTGGTATCATTGAATGGATCTCTTTCGAGGAAAATATTGTTGAGGAGATCGACCTTGCCTATGAAGCAGACCACCTTGTGAATCGAACCAACCTTGAACCGACTCAGTTGGTCAACGGTCACATGACCTTTTATCCAAAATCTAGTAATTGTAATTTTTTTTTTCAAAAAAAAAAAAGTTATAAAAATGCCACAAATGGTCATTTAAAAAAAAATTATAAATGTCTCTCTAATCTCTACTTTATTATTTCTCAAATTTTATTACTTTTTTTTATCTCACTTCTCTATTTGTGTCTTGGGGTAGAAATTAATTTTTGGTAAGAAAAACTTGGATTTAGAAGAAATTGGTGAAAAAAATTGGAGTTTCCATCTTTTATAATTTCCTAGTAATTCTTCTAAATTTCAAGTTGGTTTTTCTTTATTTATCTTCTAATTTGGTAGTTTTGTTCATCTGATATATTTAATTGTTACGTTCTTAATTATTTATTAAATTTTATTTATTTGAATTGCTTTTTATTTGTTACTTAAATTGTGTACTTATTAAGTTTAACTTTTTTTTATTATCTAGTTTATTTTAAAAAATGGATTGATCTTGTTCATCCTCCCACCTCATTAAATCATTTAAAAAAGAGAGTAAAAAAGAAACTTGTATAGTTTGTGAGAAGACATATAATCATAAAAATGGGTGTGAGACGGAAACCTTGATCCGATATTTGAAAAATGAACATCTCGATTTTAATGAAGATTTACAAAAGTAACAATAAATTAGTGTAACGGGAAGGGGGGAGTAATCGGTAATTTTTGATTTGAACAAAAAAAAATTGCTAGGGAAGAAAGGTAGACAATTAAATAAAATCTTCCTTTTTGACATAGCGGAAATCAACAATTTTAGTAGAATAGTTACCAACCGACACTAAGTAAAATCCCTAGATTCACACTTAAACATGATTAAATGTTTTTGAAATATGAAAAAAAAAAGAGCTCTCATTACTCGTTTTAAAGAAATAAAAGATAAAAAATTTGCTTTTGTGATTCTTGGTCAGTCATTAATGGGTTATATTATTTATGTATTACTTGTCATTGAATTGATAATGAATGAATTTTTTAAAAAAGAATCATTTATTTTAAACATTTTGAATATCTCTATACTGGTATTAATATTACATAATTTATTTTATGTACTTCTTCTAAATATCATATTTTGAAGAGATTTTTTTCTATTTCTTTTGATAGTGAAAAAATAATTATGCTAATGTTTCAATTCCTGTAAGTGAAATAAATCAAATTTTTTATGAATTTTTTTTTATAATTGATGTACATGTCTTGTTTTGAATTTAATTGTTAAAAATAACTTCCAATGAAATAGTTATATAATGATATGGTTTGGTTTACTATTAGATGAAGTTATTATTTCATCTAGTTCTCATGCATTTTTTGAATCGTCTTCTCTGTATCCGATGCCATAGAGGACCAATAGTATCTTTTCTACTCTAAATAATACTTCTTTAATATAAAGATTTTTCAACATTAACTTAAAAATCACATTATTAATTAATTATAATAATAATGAAAAGGTTAAAGTGGGACAGATTTTGCTGCTGGACTTTTGCTGGGACAAAGTTCTATTCCTGTTCTTTTTTTAAAAAAAATCCCGAGAGTTATTTATATTAGAAAATGGAAAATGGATAAAATGTCCTTGCATTTGAGCTCTAAGATGAGTTGGATCTTCGTAATGGGAGGAGAATAATGGGTTGAGCCCACTACAAACAAAGACAGTCAATGAGCTGAGCCAACTAGAGTTTCATTTGGACCTTATCTGTAAGTCTCTCTCTATTGTTAATTTTTGCATTCACTGTCTAATGGTAAAAACAAAATTTTGGGCCTCATTTCCATTACTTTTGAACAAATTTTTTTCTTTAATCAATTTAACTGCTACAATAATCCAATTGAATAAGGATCATAAAAATAAATTCGATTTTCAGTGATAGTATCATCTTGAGGTAGTTTAGCCGTAAAAGTTTCCTCATTTCATCCAAATAATGTGTTTACAAAAAAGGGAAAATAGTTATAGTGATATATTATTTTTTAGTCAAAGTTAACTATTATATGATATCCTTTTTTTTTATTTTAACCAAAGCAGAACACATGTTATTTACAAAATGCTAAAGTGATATTTTTTTGATCATTTAACAATAATTTTTTGATCAAATTAATTACACACACTATTTACGAGTTGTCAAGTTAGTACTTAAAATATTAGAAGTTTTGACCAAAAAATTGAAGTTAATTGTTGTCAAGTGATTAGTAATATGGATACTAATTTGGCTCACAAAAAGATTTAGTATTATAAGTGACTTTAGCCAAAAGATGGCTAATCTCTCTAAAAAAAAAAAAAGAAAAAAAAAGAAAATTAACAAGGTTTCTCCTCTTAGTGTAAAAAATTTAGGTAACATGCTAAGCCATATCATTATCTTCGGAAATTAATTATATTCGGGCTTGTTATTCAATCAAATCAACATAGAGTGGCTAAATTGTCAAAAAAAAAAAAATGTAAATGACTAAATTGATTAGTTTTATTGTATAATAATAAAAAAGAGAAAGTCAAATTTAGTTGATTAAATCTGTAGCCTATAAGTTTGATTAAAATTTTTTTTTTTTATTGTTAAGGATACATATAACAAAAGTAAGAAGCTATTCAAACGTGAAATCAAGCAATCAAATCAAAATTTCTTTAAGCATCCTGAATAAGTATTAAGGAATCGACAAAAAAAAAAGGAAAAGAATATGTTTAAAAGAGACATAACTAATAATATAATATAATCATCATATTTAGTATATATTTGAGGCAAAATATATAAAGTTAGAAAATAAAAAAGAAATATGAGAGAAGTTGTAAATGGGGATCCAAATTTTAAAAGTCCAACTTGTTTTTTAACTTTTAAAAATTTAAATCAATGTTCTAGTTTGATTTAATTAAAATAAATCGGATGAAGAAGGTCCAGATTTCGATTAGATCACTCTGTATGAATCTCCAGGGATCTATAAGGAAAACACATTGACTTAATATTGGAATCAATTTAACACTAAAACCCATCAGATAGTGAACTGCCTTAAACCCGTCAATGTGGAACCATTTTATAATGGGCTAAAACCAAGAAGGAATCATGAGAAGATCTGTGCAAATCCTTCATGAAACAAGGACTGAGTTGCTGCATAAGGTTTGTAAATTGATCATAATTGAAAAGTCCACTTCTTCCAAGAAGACAAATTGACAAGATTAACTTCAAGCATTTTCTAAATATTCAAATGACAATCGGGGAAATAAATGGCAAAAATTTCGTGATTTTTCAAGGGGTAGTTATCAAGCTCAATATTCAAGTTACCCGCACAAAAGTTACCCCTCCCCCCCCCCCCCCCCCGGCATCAAAAAAAAAAAAGGCAATTGTAATGAACCTGTTTCAAAAGCAAGCTGATCATGTCATTCAACCCTAATATTCCGACAACATGTCATTTAACAAGAGAAGATGCTCAGTCTAACAACCAGAAGGGACATAGTTCACTAAACAATCTTCTAGGGAAACAAAATGCAAGATTTATCCCCTTGAATGCTCTGAGAACAATAATTTTATAGCAAGTAAAAAGCCTCGGCATTCTAAACCCACCAAAGCCGATCCAAGCACCCGTGGAGAAAAGAGATTAGAGCAAATACTATATGTACCATAATGAACTTGGTCACAAAATAGATGATTGCTACCAACTCAAGAAAGATATTGAAAGCGCCATTTAGAGAGGCCATTTGAAGTAATACATTAATCGTGTCCAAGTATCGGCTAGTTACCTTGCTCCTCAATAACAAGAACCAACCCCGAGGATCATTAAAGTAATTTCAGGTGTTCAGACCAACTATGAAATCCAGTGTGAGAAAAAGCTGAAGGCCGATCCATCTCAAGTCATAAATGATGATGCGCCTTGGTAATCTCCTTGACAATAGTTGGATGTTTTGTGAAAAAAATCTTGATAGACACTATAGCTTAACAAACATACTATATTATGACTCATATACCAAGATGGGATTGGTCGATGAACTCATAAAAACATCGAGGATACCACTCATGAGATTTTCAGGAGAAATAATATATGCCTTAGGTACTTCTAATCTTCTAGTCCAATAGGGTTCAAGACCGACCACTATCAAGAAGAATGCTAAATTCATCATTGTCAATTCACTATAGAGTTACAATGTTATTGTTGGAAGACCAGGCTTGAACCTTATACAAGCTCAGGTCAGTACCTTCTCTAATATGCTAATGATTCCCAATGGTATCGATCTCATCGGAATCGATGGAGACATACAAACCTCTCATATTTGTTTTCAAATGGAAATCTCATAAGCAAAACTAGATGAAAAGCTTAAGAAGAAAGTTAACAATGATTTGGATGATTCTCAAGAAGAAGAAAGGCTAGAACCAATAGAAGAGTTCCAAATTAACACCAAATTCCCATACTGAAAAGTCACCATCAGCAAAAGCCTTCCAGTAAGAATCAAGCATGCACTACTAGACCTACTCGCAAAGTATGAGCATGTCTTTGCTTATACTACAAAAGAAATGGGAGTTATCCTCTGGACCTTTGCAGAACATAAGCTCGGTGTGCCGATTCTTACCCTTCGGTGGTCCAAAAAAAGAGGTTCTTCGCTTTTGAAAAAAAAAAACATATGGCGACCAAAGATGAAGTTCAAGAACTACTCCTGAAGGGTTCAATTTCCGAAGTGGCTGGCCAACCTGGTGGTCAGGCCAAAGCCCGATGGCCCATATGCACCACAATAGCCCTTCTCTATGCTAAAGATCGACCACATGGTCAACGCTATAGGAGGTTATTCGCTGCTATCCTTTTTGGACGCTCACAAGGTTTACCATTAGATCCTAATGGCAAGGGAAGACGAATACAAAACCTCCTTCATGACACCACAAGGATTATTTTGCTACTCTAGAATGACTTTCAAATTGAAGAATGTAGGCTCAAATTTTCAAGGTGTTCACTAAGCAAATGGGAAGAAACATTGAGGCATATGTCGATAACATCCAGATCATGTCTCCCACAAATGAATCTTTGTCTTTGATCTTGAAGAGTTTTCAGATGATGCTGGAACACGAATTAAAGCTAAATTTGAAAAGTGCTCACTTGGTGTGGAAGCTGGTAAGTTCTTAGGTTACATGGGTTCTATGAGGGGAATAAAAGCCAACCCTAAGAAGATCCAAGTATTGTTGAATATGAAATCATCATCTTTTATAAAAAAAAGTAAAATGATTGGTAGGAAAAATTACAGCCATGAATATGTTTCCTCTCACAATCGGGAGAAAAAGCATTCCCCTTTTACAAGGTAATAAAAAAGATCCATAACATTTTAATTGGACACTTGAATGCAAAGATGCATTTCAAAAAATCAAAGAATATTAAGGATCTCCCCCGAGCTTATACTTATCTATCAAAGAGGAAGATCTTCATTTTACCTCTTAATCTCACTCACCACAATAAGTTTGATTTTATGTGTCCTTATGGATTCAAACATAAAGTCAACTTATTATTCGAGACATGCTCTACAAGATAAAGAGCTAAGATAATCAATCTTGGAAAAACATGTTTTGGCACTTGTAATAACAACTAGACAATTAATGCCATATTTTCAATTGCATACAATTAGGGTGTTGATGAATGCTCCTCTCAAGCAAATTCTGCAAAAGCCGAACATGGCAGGTCGACTCATGAAGTGGGCTATTGAACTCTCCGAGTTCGATATCCACTATCTAAATAGAAAGGCTGTGAAAAGTCAAAATCAGCCGTTTTGTTTTAGAATGTACATTACTCAGATCATCACAAAGCATACCCATCAATGCTAACAACATTCCTCCCTTGCAAGACTATAGGATTCTAAATATTGATGGATTGGGGAAAGTAGCGGGTTTAGACACTATAAGCCCATAAAGTGCACATTTCACATATGATTTAAAATACAACTTTCAAATAAGTAACATTGAATCTGAATATGAAACTTTTTTGGGAGGTTTGAGAGTAGCTGAAAGCCTTCATATTTAGAATCTCATTTTGTGGACCGACTCTCAACTCTTGGCAGGACATGTCAATGTCGAATACGAGGCTCGGGAAGACAATATACAAAAATGCTTTACCAAAGCTCACAAACTATTTGGAAAATTCAAGTATATCAAGATAGAGCATATCCCTCCATAAGAACAATGTTAGAGCTAATTTCTTATCAAAAGTACAATCAAGAATTTATCTTGATGTTATCTGGATAGAACCATTAGAAAAAAGAAGCATTGATAACATTCCTGTTTGTCACATAGACTTAGATGTTTCTTGGATGACACCGATCATGTAATACATAAAAGATGGTAAGCTCCCAGATGACAAAACTAGGGAAAAAAAATACAAACATCTTCATCAAGGTATGTGATCATGAATGATCAACTATACCGTCGAACTTTCTCATGGGTATTCCCAAATTATGTAACCACAGAAGAGGGAAATTACCTTTTAGAGAAGTCCACGAAGGACTATATGGTTCACACGTAAAGTGCTGGTCAATAACAAGAAAGGTTATGTGTACAAGTTATTTTTGGCCTACCATGAGTCGTTAATGCAAAGGAGTTGCTTGTACAATTATGTAAGAAATGTCAATTGCACGACAATATTCACAATCTTCCAAGAACTGGGCTACATTCAATAAGTATCCAGATCCCCTTCCACCAATGGGGGAATGGATCTACTAGGCCCTTTTCCAAAAGTCAGTGGAGGTTGAGAATTCTTAGTGGTAGCAATCAACCACTTCACCAAGTGAATCAAGTCCCAACCCTTAGCTTCAACAACTTCATGAAAGATAAATGAATGTTTTAAACAAATTATCAGTAGATATGGAATCTCACGGAATCCCGCAGATCCTAATCACAGATAATATAAAACAATTTGAATGCAAAGTATTTAAAGAATTTTGTTATGAACTAAAAATTAACCATCGGTTCATATCCGTTTGTAAGCCATGGCTTGGCTGAAGTTGCTAACAGAATCATACTTCAAGGATTAAGAAAAAGATTAGACTCAGCCAAAACAAAATGGGTTGATGAGTTGATGATTGTTCGTTGGTCTTACAGAACAACAGATATATATTGCATGAACCCTCGAATCACCATTTAATTTTTGTTTTGGTACAGATGTCATGATTCCAGTCGAGATCAGCAAATATTCATCCAAGGTTGACTTGTTCAACGCAGAATAGAATGACCAAAAGCTAGCTAAAAATTTGGTTCTTTTTGAAGAAAAGAGGAATCAGGTAGAAATGGAGGAGATTATTCACAAGAAGAAGCGAGCCAAACATTACAATCAGAAGGTTCGTGGCTAATCCTTGAAAGTTGGTGATCGGGTACTAAAAAAAATGAGGTCAGCAGGCAAGATTCAACTAAGAAAATCTACCCAACATGAGAAGGACCTTACATTATCGCAAAGTATAACAAAAATGAAAGTTATAGACCAAAGGACATGGAAGGTACTGACATTGCTTGCACTTGGAAAGCACTGAACTTAAGGAAAATTTTTCCTTAAGTATTCTTAGAATACGAGTATGTTGTAATAGATTATCCAACAGCTAATAAATACAAAATCACATATATTTACCCAATTGTGTATTTGCCAAAATCTAACATTGTATTTGATCGACAATGATGTCTTGTAATGATGATTGACAATGATGTCATGTATCTCACTGGGGTTGAAACAGTGCTCATACAAAACCTTGGCATTTTTATCTGAGCATATCGGATCAATTTCCAGAATCTTCCAACCTGGAAGAAAGATTGGATATGCTTCATCATCCTTAGAAATTTAATTAGCTCCCGACATCTTGGACACCTCTTTCTCCATTGCAGCCTGTTTCCATTTATCCCCAATCACCATCAATTGCACATGTGAACTAGAAGGAGCTGTCGTAGATGCTCAATGAACGACCTACCCAGTAGCAATGGCTAAATGCATCAACTTTGGTCATTCTTTCTCTTGGACCTGGAGCTTGCACTAGTTTTCTTACCAACAAAATCGACCGTTCTTCCACCATCATAGACCTTTTTATTCCCACTATTAGTTGTTTTTTGTCTTTTATCTACAAAAGCCCCAGGAATATAATTTGTTATATGCATACCTATCTCAAAATTGAAACATTTGTCATTGGGGACTTCATTCACAACTTTATAAGTAGGAATCATACCAGATGATTTTTTCTTGGGAGCAAATTTCTCCAAGATGAGCCTGGAAAACTCCATCCTTGGAAAGAAAAAATCAAATCAGACTATTGATAAATTAATAGCCATCAACTAATGAAATCGATAATAATATAAAGCATAATACAATTAGAGCTATGGTATTGAGCACTGATGTTAAAATATCCTTCTAACCTTAGCAAATCTTTGGACCAATTTTCATAGCATTTCAAAATCCATGCAAAATTTTGCCATACTCTATGCTAACATCTTCGAATGAATTGGGGTTCTTGTTGTTCACCAATTTCACCTTATTCCAAGGAAAATTGATCTCATCCAAATATGGACGATGAATAAACAAGTAGTCATGCTTCCAATTACGAATGGAAATAGGTCCTTGAAGAATCGGGGTTCAATTTTTTTTTTCTGCATAGAAATACTATCAGCATTCCTCAGACTTGTATTTTTGGTAGCACATAAACAACATCCTCCACAACTCCAAACTTATTCGAACAACACAAAGCTAATAGACCAAAATAATAGCTACAGTTGACCTAATCACATTTGGTTTCAACTGCAGAAGCTAAACTTGAAAGAACTTCATTATGTCTATAAAGATCAGGTGTAAAGGAAATCTCAACCTAACCTTAAAATGGGCAATGTATGTGGTACAAAAACCCACGGGAGGTAAACGAATACTTGTGTTGTCCCTCTGATCCTTAATTCACAGTCTAGAGGAATATTGTATGTAGTCCTCAAACCAACAACATCGGTGAACTTACACACAGTGCTTTGGTACTATGGCACACCAGCATCGTCCCCTTTATCATATGAAAAATCAAACATATGGGCATGATCATCAACATGAAGCCCCGATGGTAGCATGTAGTAAAAGCCTCTTTGTCCCAATCCTCATTCACATAAGGATAATTAATATCCTTCTCCCCATATTCATATCTAGTGCTGTGATAAACAACAATAAATATAGCTGTGTTCGTAACATCATCAATCCTACTGACAAGATCATCATTCTCAACAACATTTTCCTCAGACGAGCACCTTTTGTTGATACCAACTGATTCAGTTGCTTCATCATTCATAACAGATTTTCAATTCATGAATTGGTGCCCTCACGTTTATCACAGGATAATGTCGCAGAACTAGACATTATGATAAACATAATTCTGAAAGAAAAACAAGAACATCAAATGCATTCATTAGAAGCCACTATAAATAGTTGAAAGAAGAACACTAACAAAATTGCAAAATGAAAAGGAAACTTTATTAGTTAGCAATATAGAAAGTGAAAAAAAAGACACACCTTTAAAGAGAAAAATACAAAACAAACAAAAATGAGATATGGTTGTGTGATTTCAGCTTCAAAACAATCAAACAATGGTTGTTTTTCTTATTTCTAGTACTCAAACTGGTATAGAGAGAAGAAGAGAAGAAAATCTTTAGTAGAAAGTGAAAAGTTTTTTTACCAAAAAACGTATTTATACTCCCTCCTTTGGAATTGTAATCCTCAAACCCAAACTAAATCCACCCTATCGATTGGACAAGTGTCCAAAAGTAACTAACATGGAATTAATTGTAACAGATGTGATCCTTCACATCACTTCACAAGGTAAGATCTAATAGAACCGATTCAACCTTTCACTTTTTGAAAAACAACAAAAGGCACAACCTTTCGTACATCAGCCAAATCTACATGCGATACATTTCAGGCCTTGATTCAAGACAAGAAAGATAACCCCAACCTTTCTTGGCCAACGGCAAACTAAAATACCAATTAGAGTAGGCCGATTCTCATTTTTAGCTTAGGATTTAACTATTCCAAATTACCCATGGCCTTGAGTCGGCCGATGGTAAAAAAAAATCATATGGTATACTTATAGTAGACTTCCTTGTCAAATTACTTTTTTAGCCTTTTTTTCGAAAAAGAAAAAGGCATATGGTATACTTATAGTATAATTCCCTATCAAATTACATTTTTAACCTTCTATTCTAAAAAAGAATAGACATATGGCATACTTATAATATATATACTAAGTATACATACCCACTTTAGAGCAGTATTTATAACTGTTACATGTGTGAGATAAAAATGAACTCATGATATAAAGGCAATCTACGTTCATAGAGCTTTGCAATTATATATAATGCCAACTATTACACTTCCACAAAGTAGGAAGTATCAACCATTGAATATGGACACTAAGTATACATATTCACTTTAGTACAGTATTTATAACCGTTACGTGCAAGATAAATATGAACACATAATATAAAGGCAATGTACATTTATAGAGTTTCTCAATTATATATAATGTTAACCATTACACTTCCACAAACAAGGAAGTATCAACCATTAAATATGGTCATTCATCACTTAATAAATGACCTTTACACTTAAGACAATTGTAGAACAGTAAAGTATCATAAAGGAATGTCCCACATTGATGATAGACACTAAAGACAAAACCTTTCGAGATTCCCTCCATAAATGTGTCCAAAACATACTTTTCATGGTATGCAATTTTTACTCCCTCTAGTAAATTACAAATTTTAGCCTTCCCGTATCTGACTTAAGTGTTTATGGAAAATTGAGACAACACCCAATTTCTTCTGAATTTTCTGTCTTGCAGGTTCAGCTCGCAAACAGACCCGATTCCATACTCAATCATTCCGCCTGCATCAAGCACAATGAAGAGATAGTAGAAAGTCAAAAGTTCATCCTTGGAAAGAAATATTGCTTCAACACAAACAAAATATATTTATCTAATTTTTTAATAACGAGTTTTGCTTATAAGATTGCTTTTTAATTTTTATTACTATGATGAGTTATCAATTTATCTACATTTTAATTTATTTAAATGATATAACGTTTGTAAGATATTTGATGCTTTTGAAGTTTAACTTTTTATATAAAACTTTCATGGATTTTGTTTCAATTTAATATATGTATACACATGAATATATACATATGAAACAAATGAAATATAGGTAGGAATATTGTCTTTTTTTTGGTTAAATTATAAAATCAAATGAAACAAAAAGTGAACTTTCAGTGACTACATCGGTAGTATAATAAATCATAGAATATATTGAGGCTGATTATTGTGACAAATGAAGTTGTTAAAAAAAAAACTTTCAATAATGACATTTGTTGTCACCAAACATTATAGGATATACTAAAATTACATTATGATGATAAAGTCATCATTAAAATGACTTTTGAATAATGACTAATTGTATTATCACTGAAAAAACTCATATTTACCATGACAAAATATATTTCTATTGAATGCAGACATTTTGGTGACCACAAAATATATTGCCATAAAATTGTCAACATATTGTAACGATATAAGTTGTTACATTACATGTTATCAATGACGACAACAAATATTATCACTAAAAAAAGTTTCTATGATGACATTTCAGTGACATCAAAACTTGACACAGATAAGGACTTTCCATGACATCTTGCATAATTCATTACCTTTATTTTCGGGGAGACGACAATTTCTCTTTTAATGACTACTTTTGTTGTCACATAAAGGAAGGTTTCTTGTAGTGAATAAGGCATATGTAAACATGGTTTTAGCTTGATCTTCATGGGCTATTGCAATTTGAAAATATCTAGAAAAACTATCAAGAAAATAATAATGAGAATGACTAGCTAGACGTTGTAACATTTGATCCATGCAGGGAGGGGGAAAGTGATATTTCCTAGTAGATGCATTCTATTTCCTATATTCAATACAAACTAGCCTAGTTGTTTACCCTAGTTGTTACCTTTTCACCTCCATCATTCTCGACAATAGTTATTCCGCATTTTTTAGGCACTATATTCAGAAAACTTACCCACTGAGAATCAGTCATAGGACAAATAATACTAGCATCAAGGATTTTTAACACCTCTTTCTTGATAACCTCCAACATAGGTGGATTTTAACCTTTCCTAAGGTCTATGCAAAGTTTAGCCTCGTCTTTTAACAAAATAGGGTGAATGCATGTAGATAGAGTACTAATTCCTTTTATATCCTCCAATGTCCAACCAATTGCTGTAATATTATTCCTAAAAATATGGCCAAATTTACTTTTATTATTATTATTATTATTATTATTATTAGTCAAATTACTAGCATTTACATGAAGAATTAAGTTTCCTTCACCTAAATAAGAATATTTAAGATGAGAAGCAAGGAATTTAATTCAAATGAGGGGGAATTCAGTAGATGGTTTCATCTGGATCTCAAAGTTAGACAATTCATGGTTGACATTAGAGATAGCATATGAAAACAACCCTTTCACAATATCAATCATATCTTTGTCCACATTTTTTTTTTAATAATAAGCAGTTAGTGATGACGGGGGGTTTGGCAAACCCCTAACAGTTTAATAAAAACAGAAATTATTACAAACACAACAAGGTGGAAACAAATCCACTTCCACAATTCAGATATCAATCTCAAATTAAGAATTTTCATTCGATCTAGTTGACATAATCCTCTAACTCTAGGAGGAAGCCTAAGATATGAGCTATAGAATAAGCAATGACAACAATCTTGTGCTACTTTTGCAAGATAATCAACCACTTGGTTCCCTTCTCTGTAAATATGTATGATCTTGAAATCACATCTGGACTTAAGTGAGCTTATGATGGTAAATCCTCCTTTGAAGTATCCATGGTATTGAACAAGTTGATTCCACCATTGAGACAACCATTTGTACCAATACTTTGTTCCACTTTTGTTGAATACAATATTTTAGCCCCTCAAACAAAACAGTTAATTTAGCTTCCATTACTGTGGATGTACCGATGTAAACTGAGAATGCACCTTTGAATTGTCCTAACCTCTCATATGATCCCTCCTATAGCTGCATTCCCAGAGTTATCTTTTGATGAACCATCAACATTCAGTATACAACAATCTTGATACTCTTCTTGCCACCAACAAATCTGTCTCCATGAACGTCTAGGGTGATTAACTTGAGAGTTCAATCGTCTAATCAGCGCTAGTATTGAAAAGGCCTCTTGCAAATCATGCAATTTGTGCATTCCAGCTGCTATAATGTTCTTGTTGTCACTCTTGGATCCCTCATATACGAAGCTGCAAATAGCCAACCATATTTCTCGATATACTATCAAAGGAATTAAATTTCCCAAGAACCCCAAAGTATTGTGATTATCTAACCACCAAAGATAGTCATTCCTTAGTTGTAACAAACCCAATCTAGAGCAAAAATATCCCCAAACCTCTTTAGCAATCTTGCAATCTCTAAATAAATGATCATAAGACTCCATATCCGAAAGACAATGACACCTTGATACGATTTGAAAACCATGCGGCTAGTGAACTGTCTAAAGGAAGATATTTTTTATGCATTCTCCACATAAAGATTGACCAAAATAGTGGGATTTGTTTGTGCCGGACTTGCAATTCAGCGCCCGATGAACTATATTGAGTTGAAATAATCTGAGAACAAGAAGATAATTTGAAATTACCAGTACTTGACGGCTTCCAAATGAACTTGTTTTCCCCTCCTGTGGGTGGTGGTACTTCCATAATTTCGTCCACTATTTCTGCTGGAACCAGAGACCTAAGGAAGTCCACATTCCAACTAAAATTTTACATGATTACCTCATCAACTTTTAGAGCTGGATGTCTAATCAAAGTAACCCTATTGAATAATTTTCCTATGAGCAACCAATTTTCATGCCAAAATAACATATCACCATTGTTTAACTGAATGCCAATTTGATTCTCAGCTTGTGGAGCTATCCTTTTGAGTTTTGACCATTCCCTTGAACCTTTAGGAAAGAAAGGCTCATCAATCTAAAAATGATATTTCCATTTTAAATGTCGAGTAAAGAAGCTCTTGTGCGAAATTGCCACCATAACTTATAATCATAAGCTATAATTAGAGATTTTAAAGATGAAATATTTAGCCCCACCTTCCTCATAAGACTTACATATGTGTTTCCACTTGCACCATTTTTTACGCAGACCTAGATCTGAAGTTCCCCAGAATTATGTAGCAAAACTTCTCTCCAAATCCTTGATAACTTGTTTAGGAGGGTTTGAGACAGCCAGAATATAAGTGATCATAGAAGTTAAAAC
>JAWZTD010018644.1:0-19749 GCA_035221335.1 Echites panduratus
TAATTTTGTTCTTCTATTTTTGAAATATTTTTATTCATAAGTTATAAAAATATACACATGAATTAAAAAAAATGCTATAAGAGAAAAATAATATGAAAAAAAAAATAATAACAAAAAAACGGTAGGCGCAAGTGGCAGCTGAAGTTTAGGGAGGAGGGATGCTCGGGTGGGGGGATAAAAAAAAGTGAAAAAGTAAATGTAGGCACAACCACAAAAAGTAAATGGTTTCATGGTTTGGATTGATTCGATTTTATTTATTTTTCAAATCGAATTAAATGTTTCAATTTGAAAAATTTCAAAACAAAATCAAACCATTTAAGATCGGTTTGGTTTGATTTAGTTTGATTTGGTTGGTTTTAAAAAAATTACTTTTTTTTTAAAATATTCATTAGATATGAAATTTTTACCTAATACAAAAAACAACATGGTTTATTTTACTTTTTACATAACAAAAAAGATGTTATATCAAGTGCATTGTTTTGCCATTTTTAGGCTTTCTATAATAAAAATTTTATTAAATACTAAGAAAGCAACATAACAAAGTTCAATCTTTCGTTTTTTAGGCTCTACAAAAGAAAAAAATATAGTAAATTATACATTACTAAGTAGTATACAGATAATTCAAGTGATCCTGCAAGATAAAAGAAATAATATACATTTTAAGGGAGAAAATCAACATCAAAGTATAAGAATTCAAATGTTAGTTCAAAAATAAATAAATCAAAGAGACAAAAGATGCTCACAAATCGTACAATTACATTAGTTTAAATTTTATACAATCCTAAAAAACAGTAATAAACTAAAACAAAACATATATATATATAATAAATAAATTCAAATTGACATCTTTCCAAATGTTTAGGATAGGAAAAAGAAAATTATTAGACATAAGAAAAAAATAATAAATATAATCACATATAAATGATCCGTTTGGTTTTGATTTAAAAGAATAAAATTTGTAGGTTTAGTTCAAACTATAAACTCTAAATTCAATTTGGTTCGATCGATTAGATTAATTTTGAAAATATTTTAAACACCCCTACGAATAGCAGTGTGGAAATTAAAAGGAGGGGAAGGTGTTAAAAAAATAAATAAAAAGAAACAATCGATAGGTAAAAGAAGGGGGGATAAGAAATTAAAAAAAAATTAAAAGAGAAAAAGGTTTTAAAAAAATTAATATGAAAAATTAGAGAGTTAGAGGTTCTTTCATTTACAAAAGTTTAAACAAGGATAAATTCTATAGTAGACCAGGTGGATGGATGGGGCCGTGGACCACTTGGTCACAAATAAGCCACATAATCCTACATTAGTTTTGCTTTTCCAATCTTTACTTTTACTTTTATCTCTTTTAATTACAATTTTTAATCCCTTTTTTATACTTCCTCTCTCCCGCTCATTTTGCTTAAAAAGGAATTTTTTTTCTCCTTCCTCCCGCAACTCCTTCTCACTCTACAGAAAAAGAAAAAGAAAAAAAAGTCTTCTTCTTCTTCATTGTTACTCCTTAATCATTCACTCACACCCTCTAAAAGTTTTCAACTTGTAAAGAAGAATTTTCAAGAGTTAATCTTAACGTTTAGAGCTTCTTTTAAAGAACAAGAAGACACAAGACCTTTTGAGAAATTGAAAGATACAAGTTTTCCTATTCTAAAGGTGAGTGCTAAATTTCCTTTTTTTTTTTATTTAAAGAAATTTTAAGAAAATAAAATCTTGGTAAATGGTTGTTTAATTTGTTTTTTTGGTTTTTATAGCGAAAAGTTTTTTTTTATACATGTCAAAGATGAGACTTGTAAGTAAATGACGGCTGGCATTACTGATACAGATATCACAAAATAGGATGACATTAAAATGAATTTTTGCTGGAGCATTATTCTACGCTTGACCTTTATATTCTTCATTCTCTGGCATATGCATTCAAACTTAGCAAGATATTTTCTTTTTTCAACAGAACATTTTATTTAGTTTAGTTAGATATTTAATTTCTTCCATCATTTAATTAGTTTTTTTTTTCTTTTGAATATAGATAGGTATGTTAGGATCAGGAAATGAAAGCAAGAATAAGGAAGGCATAATTTATCTTGATAATGAAGGGGAAGAACCTATTTGTTTAGATATTCAACTATCAGAACCTCTTTGTTTAGACACTAAACAAGTAGATAAGGATGACAACATTGAGCATGATATTGAGGAATTGGAAAAGAAGTTATGACAAGAAATTGTTTACTGTGAAAAATATGCCTTTGAGATATATAATAATTATGCACTTGCAATGGGATTTAGTATACGAAGAGGTAAACAATATTATTATGAGGGTACCAAGAAAATAAAATCAAAAAATTATTATTGTTTAAAGCAAGGATGGAAGGAAGTGAGTGAATGCACTACTAGCAATGTATTCAACAGGTTGGAAACTAGGACTGGTTGTAATGCCATGGTGACTTTCATGGTTGATAAAGAAGGTGCATGGAAAGTTAAAGAACTTGTAAAAGATCATAATCATGAATTTGCCAAGGAATATGAGAAGCATTTGTTAATGTCAGCAAGATCAATATCAAAAGCCCAAGGTAATAGTTTGGAATCGTTTGTTAATTCTGGAAGATCACTATCTAGTGCAGATTTCTTTTTGGTCCAAAGAAAGTGCTTGTCTTAAAATTAGTAAAAGCATCAGACTTATGCATTGTTCTCCAAAAGACTAGAAATTTCATTTAATAGATCTTGATTGCTTAGACTTGAGATTGGAGATGTTGAATCAATTTGTGTTTTCTTTTGTGAAATGAAAAATAAGTATGCACAATTTTTCCATTACATGGATATAAACAATACTGGTAGATTGAAGAGCGTCATATGTATTCATCCCCAAGGTAAGGTTATGTATTTGGACTTTCATGTTGTAATAAGTTCTGATACAACATCCCTTGTTAACAACCACAATGATAGCCAAAACCTGGAAAATGATGAGGCCTGGTCCAAAAGAAATGATCCAAAAATCATTCTAGCCTCTAAATCCCATCCTCAGCAACCAAAATCGGTTGAATGAGTAATGCCTGCACAAAGAGTCCTACAGGAATTCCAAGTAAAACTCCATCGCCTGGAGCAGAGAGTGGGTGCTGTGGAAGTTGAAATGCCAGGACTTAAACCCGATAGCTGCCCAGATTTGAGAGTCTTGCCCTCTTATTTTGAAACTCCTGTATGGGAAGATTCCAATGTATTTCCAATTGCCAAAGATAGACAAATACAATGGCACAACGGATCTGGTATAAAAGTTGTCTACCTTTAATGCAGTCATCTCATTCTACGATCCGGATGAGGTCCTACTATATTTGTCATGCATTTCGAACTTCATTGGAAGGAAAAGCACTTGAATGGTACATGAAGCTCCCCACTGCATCCATCACAAAACTTCAATCAATTGGGAGACCTCTTCTTGAGCTGCTATGTAGGCAGCATCAAGCACTCTATGCCACAATCGCAAATTCTTAACATTCGACAAAAGAAGGAAGAGACTCTAAATGAGTACTGGACCCGATTCAACCGGACTCGTTGAAGGTTAAAGACTGTCTGGAAACCATTTACATGGAAGCCTTCTGCCAGGGTCTTAAAGCTGGCAAGCATTCTAAACAGTTCACAACCAACCGCCAAAGAACAAGCAAGGAGTTGTTGCAGAAAGTGTGCACATGGATTAGAGAGGAGAACTCTAAGACAAATACACGGACCATCCGGTAGAATGAAATGGGTGAAACTCCCAAGCAAAATCCAGACAGCATGAGCAATAAAAAATAGAGGTATAGGTCTAACAACTTCTAGGGCAACATCAAATACCCTAGTTATGGAGGGGGGATTCTAGATACCTTGTGAAACATTCTTCAAAACCTAATAAGCAACAAGTCTTGAAACCGACTATTCCCGTGTAGACTCCTACACAGCCTACAGTTCTGATTAATAGACAGCCAGAAAGACAGGGTACTGGAACATTGAGGGATCAGAACCAGAAGAGAAATCCAGCTCCCCAAAATCGGAACCCAACCAATCCAAACTTCACGCCACTCAACGCTCCAAGGTCAATGATACTATAAAGAGTGGAAAGTTTGCACATTCTCACTCTACCAAAACCCATGCACACATCGAAGGAGAAGAGAATGCAGGACAGATATTTGCACATTTCAATGGGACGTTGGCCACAATATAGATGATTGTCATCAAGTGAAACAGAAAATTGAGAGTGCAATCCAAAGAGGCCAGTTGAAGCAGCATGTTAACACGGTGAATGCCTAACCGCAGCAGCAGCAACAGCAACAACTACAACCAAAGTCATTGATATGATTTAAGGTGTCAAATTTCCAGACTTGGGAAGAAGCTGAAAGTTGCCAACATAAATGCTATCAATAATAACGTTCCCTTGGTTGTTTCCATACTAGCTGCAAGATGTTTGGTGAAATAGATTCTCATTGACACAAGCAGCTCCGTCAACATTCTGTACTATGATGCATTCCACAAGATGAGCTTGAAAGATTCATCCATCAAAACAGATCATATACCCCTGGTGGGATTTTCTGTAGAAACTACATATGCCTTGGGTACTACATCACTGAAAGTGCACTAGGGACCAGAAACGAAACCCACAAAGAAAATGTGTGAATTTATGGTAGTTAACTCTCCTTCGGCCTATAATTGCATATGGGGAAGACCAAGACTTAACACAATGCAAGCATTGGTCAACAAGTTTCTAAATTTTGTAATAATTCTGCTTAGTGAATCATTCTTTGTCATCAAAGGAGACATCTAGATTGTCCATGCATGTTTTAAGGTGGCAATCTCAAAGGCAGTTCTGAGTAAGAAGTTGGAAGAAGACCGCAAGTCGTAGAGGAAGAGGAAGACCAAATTAAGCCAGCAGTGGAATTGGACGAGTTTTAGATACATGCAGCTCACCCCGAATGGAAGGTCACTATTGGCAAATCTTTACCCATTCGGGTCAAACATGCTCTTTTAGATCTCCTGGCCAAGTACCACCAAGTCTTCATTTGGGCCACCAAAAAGATGGGCATGGTGCCAAGAACTTTCATAGATCATCATCTTGGTGTCTTGGATAATTATCCCCCTATAGTGCGAAAGCAACGATTCTTCAATCCCAAGAAACAAGTGGTGATTAAAGCTGAAGTGGCATACTTCAATGACAACAGGAATTGTTCAGAGGATGCAATTCCCCTCTAATTGGCTATGCCTAAACTGAATGGCTCTTGGAGAGTCTACATTGATTTCACATCACTAAACAGAGCCGTCTCTAAGAAATCCCTCTCGATATCTAGGATCGATCAAATGGTAGATGCAACAGGTGGCTTCATCTACCTCTGCTTCTTGGATAAGCACAAGGGTTACCACCAAATGCAAATGGCAGAAGTAGATGAAGAGAAGACAAGCCTGGTTAACCCCACAAGGCTTGTTTTGTTATCGAAGGATGCCATTTAGGTTGAAGAATGCAAGAGTAGACTTCCAGGACATAATAAATTGCATGTTCACCTACTAGCTAGGCCAGAACATGGAAGCCTGGATAATCTGCTAGTCAAGTCTGAAACTCAGCAAGGACTACTAGATGATTTGGAGGAGTCTTTCCAAATCATGTTGAAATATGGATTGAAACTTAATCCCCGAAAGTGCTTAAAGCAGGCAAATTCCTAGGATACATGATCTCTCAGCTAGGCATCAAAGCGAATCCCAATAAAATAAAAGCCCAAATCGAGATGCTCTCCTAACATCCATTAAAGAAGTCCAAAAGCTCATTGGACTAGTTACGCCTTGAATCGATTCCTATCAAAGTCTGGGGAAAAGACTTTGCCATTCTATTAGGTACTTCGCAACCCCAAGAGTTTCCAATGGACTAAAGAATGCACACAAGCTTTTAATAAGCACAAAGAACATCTAGGTTCACCCCCTGTTCTAGTTTCCCCTTCCCAAGGTGAAACATTATTCATATATCTATCTATATCTCCCAATGCTGTTAGTTCGATTTTATGCTCCTCCTAGGGTTTCAACATAAAACCAGCGTACTACATTAGTCATATTCTTTTTAATGGCCCGAATCACATTATTCAGTCTTAGAAAAACGTGCATTGTCTTTATTGAGCACTTACACGAAGTTAGAGTCTTATTTCCAAGCTCACTTTCTACAACTAACAAAAGCTCCTATCAGGCAAGTTCTACACAAGCCCAATACATCTGGAAGACTTATGAAGTTTGCAATAGAGCTTTTAGAGTTTGGCATCAAGTACATGATTAGGAAGGCAATTAAAGGTCAAGTTTTTTCAGATTTTATTCTGGAATGCACAAACCCCAAACCTGAACCATCAACAGAACTAAATTCTAAAACTAATCCCTCACAGGATTGTTGGATTCTCTATACAGATGATTCAACTGTAAGAGTCAGATTCATTTTGCTCAACCCTAGAAGGTACTCAATTGGCCTATGCTCTAAAGTATAACTTCACAATAAGCAACAATGAGTCTGAGTATGAAGAATTTTTAGCAGGACTGAAAGTTGAACTCCATTTTACATACAACATGTCGTTACCCGAATCGATTCTCAGTTATTGGCCAGACATGTCAATAGGGAGTATAAGGCTAAAGAGAAAAATATGCAAAAATACTTGGCGAAACCCAGAAGCTGTTAAGAAAATTTAAGTTTATCAAGATTGAGCACATCCCCAAGAAAAGCAACCTTGAAGCTGATTTCCTCTCCAAAGTCTAGAAGGGAACCCAAATGGACGGAGTTTAGATTAAACCTTTGGAGAAAAGGACAATTGATTAGATGAGTGTTAGTAACATTGAAACAGAGTAATCATGGATCACTCCCATATTTTGATACATCACTGATGGCTTACAACCAGAAGATCCGACCAAAGCAAAGAAAGTCAGAATAACATCTTCCCAATACATCATCATGAACAATCAATTGTATAGAAGAGCTTTCTCATGGCCACTGCTTAAATGCGTTAGTGTTGATGAAGGCAATTATGTACTTAGAGAAATCCACGAAGGAATTTGAGAATCCCACATTCTTTCAAGATCCTTAGCCCGAAAAGTAATATGCACTGAATATTTTTTGCAAACCCTTGAAGAAGATGCCACGACTTGGTCAAGTCTTGTTATAAGTGCCAGATCCATGAAAACATCCATCACTTGCCAAGAACCGAACTGCATTCCCTTAGCAATTTGATACCTTTTCATTAGCAGGGGTTGGATTTGCTTGGCCCATTTCCTAAGGCTTCCGATGGAAGAGAGTTCCTAGTTGTAGCCGTGGACTACTTCACTAGATGGATTGAAGTTGCATTGGCTTCAATCACTACTCGAAAAGTCAAGGAGTTTTCTGGGACGAAGTCATAACCAGATCCAAAATCCCCCAGATACTCATCATAGATAATGGGAAGTAGTTTAAAGTAAAACAATTCCAGGATTTTTGCTCAAAATTGACAATAGACCATCGGTTCACTTCCATCGGTCACCCGCAAACCAATGGATTAGCTAAAGTGTCTAACCGAATCGTCCTCCAAAGGTTGAAGAAGAGATTAGATTCCGCTAAGGACAAATGGTCGGATGAACCTACGGGACAACCCCAAATGCTAGAACAAAATAGTTGCCATTCAACTTATATTTTGGAACATGGCCATGATCCCTTTAGAAATTGGCAACTCATCTTCTCGCATCGATTTGTTTGAAGCTGAATGGAATGATAGAAAATTAGCTAAAAATTTGAACTTATTGGATGGAGTCTGGAACCAAGTGGCAGTCCGAGACTCAATGTATAAGAGAAAGTTGGCCAATTACCACAACAAGAAAGTTCCAAAACAGCAACTCAAAGTTGGAGACTTGGTCCTGGAGAAAAATGTCGTAAGTAGACAAGATCCTACCTGAAAGTTAGATCCTACTTGGGAAGGGATGTACCTGATTGCCAAAGACAATCAAAATGGGAGTTATAGGCTTAAGGACATGGAGGGAAATGACATTACCACATGGAATGCCATGAATTTAAGAAAGTATTTTCCTTCATGTGCAAACTATATACTGGTATTCAATCGTGGAACAAATCATCAATGCAAAAATCCAACATTCCATAAAATTACATTAAGCTATTCCATTGAATTTTACATATCTTTTCCAAATTAATGATCATATGTTCCAACACTTGACAACATCATATAGTCACACATTAGATTTGTTTCGATAAATAAGACAACCAATTTGAAGAACAAAGTAAAAAAGCTAAGTCATTCATATAAAGGAATTGGCATCTTTACAGCCTTCAAAAAATTGTTCAAGTATAAATCTACAAAAACACAAAAGGTAGACACACCCACAAAAAAAAACTGTAAAACATTTTGCAAAACATTCTAAGAAGACAAAACAACTATGTTTCAAACGGAGGAGTAGGAACATCATCCAAAATTTCTGGGGGAGGAAGAACTGGCTGCAAAGTGGCTTCTGGATTTATTAGGCCTATCGAATCTAGCATAGCCTCAAGTTCTACATGCATCCAGACCGGATCCGCATTGCTCATTTCATCATCCATAGACACCCTCTCCGTAGAAGGAAAAGCTTTGCTCTTTTCGCCTAAGTTGAACTCTAGATCCCAAGGAGAGGGATAAGTTGAAGGAGTTCTCAGGATGGCATCTATTAGTGCCCTGGGCCAGGTAATCAGGACATTTTTCCACAACATTGTCCCAATCTCCACAGAGCTCTGCATCATAGCGATGGAGAGCCGTTGGAAGAGTTTCTTGAATGTTTCATGCTTAAAGAATCCCTCAAGAACTTCATCTTCCACAACAGGATTGAGATTCCCATTGCCATCATCATATCTGGACTTCGGTGCACTTAAAGCACAATGAAGCTTATCTTTTTCCCTTCCTTCAACAGCAACACTTCGTTGAAGCTTGGCCACCTGTAGCTCTAGTTGTTGGACTTCCATCCCCTGATTCACTAGTTCCTCCTCCAAAGCTTGAACCTTTTGCTTTAATGCACATGCTTAAGCTTCAGCAACCAATTTGGCCTCGATCGCCTAATGCTCCCAGAACTCCATCTCTTCCATTCGGTTGAAGAGTTCGCATTACATATCGAAAGGGTATACAACAGCATCAGAAAAATTACAAAAAGAACAAAGTATACAAATAAAATAAAGAAACGATTATTACCTGGAGCCATCATAGCAGAAAATTTCTCTTTATGTTCTCCAAGGACATACCCTTTACCCAGTCACGCTCCATGGGAGGCAGGACATTCCGATAGGCCTGCAGAGCTTTAGTGCTGCTAAAAACCCTGAGGTTTTCCCATATGTCCCATCCAAGAAAGTATATCGGACCATGATCGTTCCTAGTGACCTGGTCCAGAACTTCAACTACTGACTCAGTACCCAACCGTTTCTGGGACGCTCCTTCTCTAGTTGGTCCCATCTTCTCTTAAGCATGTTGTCTCTAGCACTTGGAATCTCCAAGCCATCAACTCCTGGAGTTTCGGGGAAAGATGGTTTTTGTTCCCCAACAAGAGATAGAGGCTGCTTCTTAGTAGGAGGCCTCATAATAGTTGGCGGCCTAGACTTAGTCCCTTGGGATGCTGTAGTCTTGATTTCTTTTTTCCTGGCCTGTACATATTTTTCTGCAAATTGACCTGGCACATAATATATACTCTTCTTACTTGTTTCGAAACTATAAGATCCCTCCATAGGGAAGGCAATCATTATTTTATAAGAAAAAATCTTACTGAATAACTGTTTTTTTTCTGCCTTGGCCTTAGCTAATTGAGTCACCCCACCATCCACCCAATAACACTGCTACATTAGGCTCTATCCCCTTACCCTTGATCCCCAATTCTCTAATTTCGATGAGGACATTCGAGGAAGTTGTGATTGACTTTCTTTCAAAAAAACTAAAAATAAAAAGGGCAACTACGGTGACAGCCAAAGTGGTGAAACATAGTAATGTTGGGCTCAACGATAAGAATTTTTTTCTAATATCTTGAATGGAAAAGATGAAACCATAATAATAATAATAATAATAATAATAATAATAATAATAATAATAATAATAATAATAATAATAATGATGATGATACAACTGTGGCACAAAAATAATCAGTCTCCTAGCTATTTTGACAATGTCAACCAATTTTCTAGTTTGTATTTTAGAATTGGAAGTCCTCAGAGCTTGGGGAAGTGTAGCTGAATTTTCTTCCTCTTTCTTTTCAACTTCTAGAAACATACATCAACTTCTTGCCAAATGATTATGCCCCATTCCTCATTTTGAAGGGTTAAAAATGCCAAATATAAAAGCACCAAATTACTTGTCATTACATTTATCCAAATAATTTCTTATGATACCTTAGGCTGTGATTGAATATGCCATTTTTTCACTCCATTCTCCATCCAAATGGATTGGAGAGAAAACCATCATTTTTGTTAACTGGCCACCCAAATGAATGACAACATCCAAAAATGGTTGTTTGGATTGGAAAATCAGCACATCCATTCTATCCAACAACGGCTATCGAATTATATCAATTTTCATGCACAAAAAAAAATTATGCAACTCCTTATTGGAAATAGCATCTATCCTATTATCAAGAAATACAAATCCCATGATCGATCACAGTATCAATTACATGACATACAAAAAATTCCTAAGTTTTTCCAAACTATGCCATTCTCTGTCATACAAATTAGAAAGAAATTGATTGTTCTTTAGAGAACTATCCACATCTTTTTACCCAGATGAAAACACCGACAACACTTTAACCAAGATAAAACCGAACCTTTGTGACTCAATGAAACCCAATACAAAATGGAAACCAACAACCATAGGAAATGACTAATTGAGAGAAAACCATCAATTTGTCTTTCTGCTCTTGGCAATGTCAACATCCAGACATGGTTTTCTGTATAGGAAAATCTAACCAATTATTTTCTTCCTAAAACGGATATCTTACCATCATTTTTCTTTAATAGACATAATGCGTTCATGAGAAATCATAGAATCTATGAAATAACCAAACAATAAGAATCTCATGATCGATCGCAGTGTCAATTATATGACAGTCAAATAAGGACATAACAAACAACACAACACCCAATATATATAACAAGAAGCTTGGAAACAAATCTGCATTACTTCAAACAACTGTCACAATGCATTCAAAATGAAATAAAAAAAACACAAACAACATGCTAAAGAGGATAACAAAATTACCATAATGTCTCATGTAACTCACAATCCAAAAAATAACCTAAAGATTATAAACAACAGCTAACAAACAAATCATTTAAAAAGTTGGCAATCAAAGTAGAATATTCATCTAATCATCACTTTCACTATCATTACCATTGTCATCTCTGTCCACTTCCATCTCATTGTCTGATACTATCTTTGGCTATTTTTCTAGTCTTGCCATGCGCCTGTCAAGATTTTTAACATTTTTTTCAATTGTGTTAAGCTTCCGTAGGATCTGTGCCCGCAAAGGCACTAAAGAGTTACCCTCTTGTCCATCATCACCCACCAAAGGACCACTAGTTGCAGGCTCCCTATGGCAAGATATTGCCCAAAGGTTTGCAAAGCCAAATTTCTGAATTTTGACTGTGTCTCCAAATCCACTCCATGTAACTCAAAAAGGCATGTCAACAAAGAGCCGTAGGGCAATCTTCTTGCATTATTTAGGTAGACCATTTTGAGATTGAGCATGAAGACATTACCAAAATCGATTTTTTCTTGCATCATCACCTTGTATGTGAGAGGTGATCATTGCGGGTTAGCTCCTTTCCACCGACACTGGATGTATTGGGCAATTATCATTGCCACAACTCTTGCAGTAATAGTCATATTGTTTGGTGTTGATGGCCTCCAACCAAATAGAAACCGGTTCACCGCATTCCTCGACTCCATGTTGTTGTCTTCCTCTTCAAAAATTTTGAATCCATAGTCAATCAAACCAAACATTTGATTCAGAATAGTGCTATTAACTGTTATCTCTTGCCCCTTAACCAAGCTGCGCAACACAATTTCCCCATCGTCTGATGTAGTAATAATGAGATTGCAATAGAACAACCTGACAAGAAATCGCAGCAAGTCATATAGAAAAGTAGACGAGTCCATTCTTGCAACTGGATTACCTCGGTGAAGTCGGGTATTGTTTTCAGTTCACCCATCTTAGGTGGCTTGCCGATGACCACCTCCTTTCAAATGAACAATGACTCATTGATCGGCAACACCTGTTTCAATCGCTTAGTCTCGGTGTTGTCATGTGACTCGAACGGGATATGCTCCAGTAATGGAGCGGCTTGACTCCGGTCAGACATCGTTAGGTTCTTCATCCTCGACATGGCATTGAAGTTCCTGTGAGAATGACAAACTAGCGTGGTATGAAGAACAGGCAACACAATTATCTATCATTATTGATTCGATATTCAGGGTTATAGCATTTAGAAAATACGAAACGCCTCCCATGCCTTTGCAGAATCCCGAAACAAATGTATCAAGCATAGGGGATGGAAAATCAATGAGACAAGCAAAGTGGCAGAGGTAGGTTATAGGTTAGATGGTTTATGAACCGTTTGCTTGCTTAGGGGGTAAATTGCAAATTTGCTCTTTCATTTTTTTCCTTTTTCCAGTCAATTTTTTATACTCTGAATATCACATTTACATGGCAAGGCTGATTAGGTGGGTGCCAAGGGCGTCAATAGACCCCCCCTTAATTTTTAAAATTGTTTTTTAAGTATATATATATATAATATATATATATATATATATACATTAGGTTATTTTGTGATAAAATTAATCCCTATAGTAATAAATATTTTTTTAATAATATATAACATATTATTATTTTGACATTTTTTTAAAAGATTTATTAGACCTTTCTTAATTTCTTTTTAAAACTTTATTAATCGTTATTCAATCAAATATTAAAGAATGGTTTGAACTTAGTAAAAAAAATTTTCCTTATTATATCTTTTTATTAATTAAAAATATGTAAAACATTACAACAAAAATCCAAACAAATAAAGATAAAAAAAAGAAACTGATTGCAACAAAAGTCCACTAATTTAAAAAAGTTAAAAAAAGACATCTTTAAAGGGGTTCAACTAATAAAAAATATAATTGATTATGCTCATTATTAGATAAACTCGCAAAAAGCTTACGAAAGTTTTTATGATAGGGTTACTTTGACAAAGGTTTTTTTTTAAAAAAAATGTATATATGCATTATAATTTTCTAACAAGTTCATATGTGAATTTTTTTTAACTATAATTGTGACCCCCCTTTCATCGTGTCCTAGATCCGTCCAAACATATATGGGAACACAATATTTTCCTTTATAAATTTGCATGGTAAAAAAAAGACACATTTCCATCCCAAACATTATTTAAAAATAATTCAGATTTCCATTTGTAATTCTGCACTTTCATTGTGAATGTGGTTTTTTGGAAAACTGTTTCCAACAAATATTTATTTTCCACAATATTCCTTTTGTGACATATTTATATAAGAACATACCTTAGTTTTTAATGGATGGTGAAAATAATGTCAATCTTTGTAAAAATAAAAATTCTTTTAACAAAGCATATTTCTATTTCTAATAATGAAGCGGAGTTACATTTGTGAGTCCACATTCTCAAGGTGTTAGTCCAGGAATTGTTTTGGCAAAGCATGCAGCAAACCCACCTTTTAACCAAATACAACCAGACAAAAATTGAAAACTATGATCAAAGAAAGTCTGATTGCAAATTCTTGCCGTCAGTTATACATGTGTTGCTAACACTATTTTTGATAAGTGTGACTTGAAATCATGATCGATCGCATCATCGTGTATACTATAGTGTTTGGTTCCACTTATCAGTAGCAATTGTTTCTCGAAAACGATTCCATGCAGATGTTAGTCAATCTTCTTGGGTTTCTTGCATAGCAGGAGTGTCATCCTTGTCATTTGTGGTAGAAATAGAAGTTGCTACATCAGTAACACTGGGGTTGTTGTCCGACTTACACATAATACAGTCCATTTTTGTATTGAAAGTGATGTCAAAAGGATCATTCTCTAGGATAAAGTCGTGCATCACACGACATGCAATTACTATGGTGCTTTGTTGCGGTAACTTGTATGATAGCATACCAGAATCTCTCAAAATTTTAAAGCGATTCTTCAAAACACCGAAGGTACATTTAACGACATTCCGGATTGAACTGTGACGATAGTTGAACAATTCCTTTGACCCCAATAAATTATACCTCCCTTGGAATTGACTTCTGTGGTATCTCTCAAACTTGAAAGGTGCAAGAAAGCCAAATTGGTTCTTATATCCAGTGTTGACAAGGTAGTACGTCCCTATATATGGACACCCATCATAAATATGTCACACTGATGAAGTAAATATGCTCTTAGTGTATGGATAATTGATTGTCACCTGGACGGGCATGGGAAATCCATACTGTGGGTTATGCATCGCATCATGAAGCACTTTACTATCGTGGGCACTGCCTTTTTCACACCGCCTGGACAAAGATGAAGGGCATACCAAGATCGATAATAGCCAAGACGTTTTGGGCAATTGAGTTCTTTCTTGTTCTGTAGGTGTCCGTTCGAGATCTAGGTACACTTGCGGAAATACAAGTGCTATCTAACGCTCCAATACAATCCTATATAACGGTACATAGAGTTATTAATCCTGTCATAAAGCATATTTAAAGACAAATTATATTTCAAATAAGTCTATAATCTTTTCATTCATACATTAAACCATGGGTATCTGCTAGGTTCATATAGAATTGAGGGATGGACATCACCGAAATACATAGGCAGAATTATATCACGATCTAATGATGCAAGAACATAAGCCATTCTTTTAACATATAGAGCAATTGTCTCCATTAAGTGCTAAAAGACCTCATCCAATGCACGATAGTCTTTGGATTTCCTCATACAACTGAGGAAGATAGCTAAGCTCTCCCACACTGCCACACGTTGTTGTTATTAGTCAGTCCAAAGACCAGGCTCACATATCAAGTTGCAAAATTTTTTAAAAACCGCCTTTGTCATGCCCAAACAAGAATGAATTCTTGTAGGATGTCCGTCTAACAATTCACGTACCCAGGCAGCTCCACTCAATTGTGAAGTTCTGCACGGTTGTTTATCTGACTGCATGTCAACTTCTGTGCAGACATCTGGCAAGCCCAACGGAGCATGGCTCATGATATCCTCCGAGGAGTCATCAAAGTCGTTATTGTCATTATGTCAATTATCATCATTGCCTCCTTGCCAGTCATTGTCGTTTCTGTCATATGTCTCAGTAAAAGCTGCAATAAGACTTGGATTATAAACTACAAGAAATTGCACAACATCTGTTATCACCGCAATAGATCATGGAAATAATTAAACAAGGCTGAATGTTAAAAAAGTTTAAGAAAAGAGGCAGTGGGATTTTGTGCAAGGTGACACTCGATGCAAGGCATCTAGTACACTCATTTCCATCTGCTCTTCTTCACAGATGACAACTGTCCATAATCAAAAAAAGACCACACATATAGAAAACCATAAAATTAAATGATTAATAAATAAAATCAAACACCATCGACAAAGTTATAAAGGTCATTATCACAACATAAAGTAATAATGAGACAAAAATTGTGATGCTACTACAAGCATAAAATAAATATTTTTCTAATAAGTTTATGCGTTAATATGAGATAATGTAACTTCTAATCTAATTGGCTAACTTTTTTCGTGATCACATAACGATGGTGCTCTGGCATCATTGACCTGATGTATTGATCATGAAACTCATGACAAAACTCATCCAACTGATGAGGAGGAAGATGGCCAAACTCGTCAAACAAAATTGAGTTGCATTTCGTAAAACTACTATCCCACTTTGAAAGTCGTTATGCATTGAGTTCATTCTTCGCTGCAATTACATCCCCAGCACGAGTATAGGATCAGAACATCTTATATTATGCAGTGAGAGCTTGAACACGAGCACCTTGGACAGTGGTGCCCGTTTGACTGACAGTTGAATGTGATGACTTCCTTCTCTTGCCACTAGATGTAGTGGTGTCTGTGGTTTGTCTTTTAGAACCATCCATTATGTCATCGGAATCAGATCCAATTGCAGCTACATTAAGGATAGGCAAACATCTTGAACTACTCCTGAGTTGCCTCATCAACTCAAGTTGCTCGTTGACTGGATTACCTCAGGAAACTCAACTCTTTGGAAACTTGATGGCATTATTCGTAAGATAAAAAAGCTACTTCTCCATAAGGATATTGAAATCTCTCACATCTATCAAGAAGGAAACTCAGTAGCAGACGCAGTGGTAAAATTCTCTTGTGAATCTGCAATCTCTTTTATCTGGCAAGACTTTAGGGAAATTCCCTAAAGAATTAAGGGTCTATACTCACGTGATTCAATGGGTATTCCTAACATTTGGATCATATAGCATTTCTTGCATATTGTATTTTGAATTTCATTATCATTGTATCATGCTACCTCATTATAATAAACAGGTAGGGGTCTAGCCAAACCCCCGTCAATATGACGGTTTTCTCAAAAAAAAAAAAAAAACTCCTTCTCCTCGTCATAGTCCAAAGCAGGCTGTTGTGAAGATCTGGCGAAGGTTCCTTGAGCACCACTGTAGTAAAATATGTCATCCATGAGTTCAAAGTGTGGCAGGCCATTTTTCTGGAAATACCCTACTTTTGGTTTCACCTGATATATGATTAATCATAACATAAGGGTTCTTTTATTTCAAAACTCAATGATGTACGAATAGAGTTAATATGAAACAGAGACTTTACCTGCAAAATTTGTTTCCATTGTTCATCATAAGCGGAAATAGTGTGATGGGTCGAATCCCACCCAACTTCCGAATGATTCGTCACCAACCATTTCAGCATGCTCCATGTTCTTCCATTCTTGCAAGACGACTACGAACATGTACTCACCGGTAGTTGTCCAAAGTGAACCACTCTTATCTCCCATTGTCTACAATAATCTATTATCTTAGTGCATATGCAGACAAAATACTATAGCACGAACTACACTTTAGTACAGTCCAGTACACTAATAAAAATTAACTTTATACACAGATTGACTAAAGACAACAATAAATGACTTCAAATTTTCTGCATGCGACTTCCATACAAATTCAATGAAATCGACCTTTAGAAATATAACATTACTAATACACACTTGATCAATTGGCCTCCCACAAACACAATGAGTGGGATTGCTATTGGAACCCGATGATGAATGTCGATCTTCAATGGTTGACAGTGAAACAAATAGCTAAACCTACATTTGACGAAGCAACATGGACACCCATCACAAATAGAGATAACGTCAATGCAATTCATCATTGTTAACTACAGACCTCAACCTTTGCCGGTGTACCTATCTGTTCCCCCCGAATTTCTAATAGTAACATGAAAAATGAAGGAATGAAGTAGTTTGTTTTTTTTTTTCTCATCTAAATCAACTAAACAAACAACCACCACAAACAGTATGAATAGTTATGGAAAACACACCCACCTCATGAAATAGAAGCATTCTACTAATCCATGATGACTCAACAACAAAATAGGAAGCAGTCAAAGTTTTGTAGCAGTGCTCATTCTATGCATACCACGATTAGAAAAACAGAAATGTAACATCGAAAGAAACATTTTGGAGGAATCAAGATTACATTCTTGCTACTGCAGCTCGATTGCTCTAGATCTGAAGAATTTGGGCATTTGTGCTTTCGTCCTAAGATTTGCTCGTGAGTAGAAACCCCCCCCCCCCAACGGTCGCTTCCATCGTCCTTTGATTTGATGTAACGAGCAAAAGTGATGAGTGATCCAGGTGTGATTTGGATTCACAGAAAATTCCAAACTAGAGGGATTCTGATAGGTTTGCCTCCCTGCAAATTCAATTCTTTTGGGAAAAGTTGCAAAAGTGATAAAGAATCTGCACTATAGCAGTCAGAAATGAGGAATGGAGTTTTCACTGTGGAGAGACGGGTCTCCATCCGGGTTCAGATCTGCTCCATTCATTTGAGTGGAGAATGTCCGCCAATCCCAACAAACATCTAAATGGATTGGATGACACCACTCATTTGAGTGGTGTATCCAATCACAGCCCAAGTTAAAAAGTCAACTTCTCATAAAAAAAAATTAATCTTATTATTATTTTGATTTTTAAGTGTGTAATTTCTTCAATCTTATTAATGGAATTAAATAGATCTATGACCTGTGATTCAAGCCCATATGATAAGATACTACCCAAGCAAGGAGGCAAAACAGATTTTAGGGGGGTTTTGGGGCCTTGCAGTAAGAAAGATTAATTCCAAAGATTCTAGAATAAGAAGGGAAATCATAGCAATTATCAGAAACTCCCGATCCAAATTGTGATTATGAACCTCACAGTACCCACAACCAATTATTTGACAATCATCCTCGCTAAATAGATATCTTAACTTGACTATGGAAACTTAGGTGCATCCTTAACATTTCATATTAATATATAAAAGAAGGGTGGTTAGCCTGAGAGGCAAATAAGTATCTTCACTTAAAACTTACGAGTGTTCTATTTTTTTTGAATATTTTTATGATAAAGTTTAAGCACTCCGAAGTCGTTTACTTTCTCTCTCACTAGTTAAATGTTGAAATTAATATTTTAGGTTAAGAGATAACAATGAAGAGAGAGTTCTAAAGAGATAAAAAAATATATATGTTATCATAATTTTGTTATTGTTTGTAGAAATTCAATTTATGAGCTCTAAGCCTCTAATAATAATAATAATAATAATAATAATAATAATAATAATAATAATAATAAAGTCATAGTTTTTTTTAATTTTGTTATTATCTGTAAAAATTCAATTCTCGAGATTTTCAAAAATAAAAGATTTTATATACATAAATATATCTACAAGTTATCTTTTTCAAATTATTGTTTTAATTGAATTATATAAAAATATATATATAATTAGAGAAAAGAATTAAGAAAACAAAAATTTTATAAAATATATACTCAGGGAAAAAAATTAAAATTTTAATGGGGTAAAAAAGTTAAAAGTTCAATAGAAAAAGTATTCAATAATATATATTATAAGAAAAAAATTTTTATTTGAGCAAAATACTTTCAGAAATAATAATATAGATAAACAAATATTAAAAAAAGAAAAGCAAAACAAATACACTTCAATTCAATTTTGGTGGTGGAGTGGAAAAGCCACGTGCTACAAAATCATTAGAATGAGTCAATTTTGCAATTCTTAGCTTTTATTTTGGAATCCCTGTTCGATGGAATTGATAAAAATTTGACAATTGAATTTCCATTTCTAAGAATTGGACATGGATGGAATATACCTTTTTTATTTATTTTTATGAGCCCACAATCGCTATATATAAATGTGCACAAGGTATAATTTGAAAGGATATTGATGGAATTTAAACTCGAAACATATAATATACACATTTGACACTCTACACACTAAAATGTTTTTGATAACCTTCTTAGAAATAAAAGAAACAAGTGAAAAAGTAATTGAATTAATAAGTGTGTAAGCGGTTTGATTATGGAAATAACATCCTAATTATATTCCCTTCCATCTACTTCTCCATTTTAGATCCTCATCAAATTGAAAAGTTCATTTTGATTTTAGAAATCACGAGTTAAAATTCTACTTAATAATGGTCACAATTCACTTGTTTAAATTAAATAAATTTTAAAATTGAAACTAATATAATTTA
>JAWZTD010018683.1:0-19735 GCA_035221335.1 Echites panduratus
TGATAATTTGTGTTAGTTATAACTTTATACAATAAAATTACATTTTATAGTATTATTCTTTTTAATTTTTTACCATTTTTATAATTTAAATCTAAAGCTAAAAAAAAAAAAAAGGGAACCCGCCAGACAGCCCCAGCCCACCAACCCGCCAGGACAGCAGTCCCCTGGCTCGACCCGGACTTCCAGCCCGTCCCAACCCACCCCGTTTGAATCTCGTGGGTTTCCCAACCAGCCTAACCCACCCCGGACCCAGCCCGACCCGTCCGCTTGCCATTGCTAAACCCTAGTGTCAAATTTCTTACTAAAAAAGAACATGGTCAAGAATACAGGAGTGATCAAGTCTTTAAACGTCACTGACTTGAAATACTTGGACCATTGGCAACTATCTGACTATAAAATTATATAACAATGATTTTTCCTTGCTTTTCTATTTGCATGTTTTCAACCCTTTTTTTTCTTTTTTTTTTTCAATACTGTCTTTGATGGCGGGGAATTTGGGAGACCCCTACTTGTTTTTTAAATATAAAGTGTTACAAAGAATGAAGGGGTTACAACTTCCCTCA
Source organism: Echites panduratus (assembly GCA_035221335.1). Lineage (NCBI taxonomy): Eukaryota > Viridiplantae > Streptophyta > Magnoliopsida > Gentianales > Apocynaceae > Echites > Echites panduratus. The sequence continues at coordinate 564 of JAWZTD010018683.1, forward strand.
AACAAACATCAGGAAGAAAAAAAAAACAATCTTAAAAATTACAGAGTTCGGATAGAAGGTGTTTGAAGCTTATCCATTTTGTAGATGTCCTTTCTGAAATGAGCAAGTGAATAGAGATGATCAAACAAACGAAAGGCCATTGTATCCAAAGCAAAATTTGCTAGGAAGTCCTCCAATTGATTACCCTCCTTATATATATATATAAATTTATATATGTGAATTAAAAGAATAGCTTAAAGGAAAAAATAAGCTAAGCGTTACTTTTAGACTTAATCTTCAAATGCTACTAATTATTTTAAAAAAAATGTTAAAATGAAGCTAAAGAGTGTTTTTAAAAGATTTCAGTATTTTTTTTTTTGAAAATTTAATTAAGAAATTAAAAAGATACAAGTATACCTAGTCAAAGAAACAAATTATCTTTCAAGACACTTATGAAATTATTTGTCAAAACAGATTTTTCTTTTAATAATAATAAAATTCAGTATAACTAATTAATAAACTTAAAAGTTAACTAACAAGCTTACTTTTGACATGTACAATAAACTTATACTTAACTTAACCCAACATTTAACAAATTAACTTTAAATTAATAAACAAATAAACAGTACTCATTTTTTTAAAAAAATTGACAGAATCTCCCATATATTTGGGGCATTTTATAAACACTTAGGCCACAAATAGTCCAAACTAAAAACCACAATCCTATCCATTCGGGAATTCCAAACACTATAAACGTAACCTCTTCTCAGTTCTCCCTAACTGAGGCACACATTCATTCCTATCCATAAAACAGAAACAGAAAAAAAAAGACAAAGCCGAGATAGAGAAAGAAAACACAAGTACAATAAACTTCAACAAAGGATATTAAATTGCTTAGAAAAGAACTTAAATATTAATTCGTTTATATTCCCTTATATATTATGTGAAATGGCAAACAAAAATTTTTAAATGAGTCTATTATATGCAATTTATTTGTATGCCTTTTGACATAAACTTGCAAGTAGCAAATAGATTCAAGCTGGAATCAATTGCTAAGCTAAAATAATGAACAAAAAATAGAAAATAGATTAAAGGTGAAAAATAAACTACTTGCACCGGATAAACTACAAAATTATTCAAGCTGGAATCAATTGCTAAGCTAAAATAATCAACAAAAAATAGCAAATAGATTGAAGGTGAAAAATAAACTACTTCCACTAGATAAACAATAAAATTCCAGCAAAACAAAAATATTTCTTCTAGCCTAACCTAATAGTCAAGCCACAAAACAAAAATATTTTATGTAGCCTAACCGAGTGTCAAGCCACAAATTTGGAATGGGTAGTTTTTCTTCAGAAGGTTTAATCTTTAAAATTTTATTTTCTGGATTACTTATTAGAAATTGTGGTTTGGAGTTTTACTGGGATGATTTCTCGCAATGGTGTGCTGTCACAGAGAGAGATTTGAACAAGAAACTAAAAATGTAGACATTAACCCTCAAAGTGCTCCAACAAAGATAAATGTAAAAAAAAAAAAAGAAAGAAAAGAAAAAGATATGAGGTCGTGGGGCAAGCTCAATGCGGCCACTGTGAAATGCCACTTTATTTTTCCTAGATGTATGTTCGAATGGAAGAAATCGTCGATGACAATCAAACCAACAATTCTTATGTCCATGTTTCAAATAAAATGATTTAGTATCCTGCAGGCAAACGGGGCATGCTAACCGACCTGCAGTCATCCAACCGGATAGCATTCCATATGCGGGGAAATCATTTATTATCCACATCAAAGCAGCTCTCATATCTAAGTTTTGTCTTTTGGAGATAAAGTATGTCTGAACACCAATCTCCCTTAATATCTGCAATTCATCTATCAATGGTTGCAAATATACATCAATTTTATTTATAGGATTTGATGGACCTGGAATAATTCATGTCAGAAACATATACGACCTCGTCATGCATAACTCAGGTGGCAAATTATAGGGAGTAACTATCACGAGCCAACAAGAGTACGGCGATGCTCCATGAGAAAAAGGTGAAAACCCATCAGCGCATAAACCCAACCACACATTTCTTGGTTCACTCGCAAAATCAGGAAATGAATGATCAAAATGTTTCCAAGCCTCGCCATCAGATGGATGACACATTACACCATCTAGTCTGCAACTCTCGTAATGCCATCTCATTTTACTAGCAGTATTGTTTGAAGTATAGAGTCTCTTTAACCTTGGAATCAATGGCAGATAATGCATCCTCTTCACAGGGATGTCCTTCCCAGTCGAGTTGGTACAAGTCTTATACTTGCAAGTAAAAAAAAAAAATTCTTGATCAAGAATAAATTTAAATGGAATCATATTAATAAAATATTTCTTGTAGAATTTTTTACCTTTGACTGCCACAAAATTTACATTCACACAAAGTCTCATTATCACCATAGAATATCATACATCCCGAGATACAAACATCAATCTTTACAGATGTCAACCCAAGTCTTGATATCACCTTTTTTGTTGGTTTGTAGTCACTAGGAATGCTATTCTCAAGTATATTTAATTCCCCGACAATTTGTAACATTTGATCAACTAACAATTCGGCTGCATTAAACTTTCATTTAGTGCTCATAATCCTCAAAGCAAATGATAATTGTGAATGTTCTGGACATCCATACCATATCGGTTTATCATCAGGGTCTCCAGAGAGCTCCCTAAAGACCTCTGGAGATCATGGAACACTTCCCTAACAATCATCGAGACTTTTTAAAATAACATAATACACTCTAACAAGGAAACTCCTAAGTCCCAAAGGGAGAAAATGATCACAGATTGACTAGATACACGTTCTTTCAATCACACCAAAGCAGACTAGCTCACACCAGATTGCACTAGATACAGTTGATTTCCATTAGGACATGCTCCTGAATTGAAGGAAATTGATTGATTTCCACATAAATAAGAGATCATCATCACGACTCAACAGGTAAGGAGAATACATTCAGTCTACTAATGTATACTCTCGATCTTATTGAGCTCTTTTTAGTGACTAACTTGATTGTCGGAGTGTACCCAATGGCGACAGCCTGCTTTGAAGATTCATTTTCCCATTCAAGTTGTTCTTATTGGCGTCAAGGTAGCGGGGTAACCCGGATTACCAATTTGTCACCCATCACTTCTAGCACCGTTTGTGGGAAAGAACATTTAGAAAATCTTTTATCAACAAAAGAAAATAAAAAATGGCCATGGCAAGAGAACTATCAAAGGACGTCCTTCAAAGATTGAGTTGCACATTGTAGAGGCTATTTAGGAAGAGCCTTCATAGAATGTTTCGAATGAGGAACCTCCCAAAGCCTTAGAACAGGTATGCACCAGAGTTGAATATAGAACCAGCTCACTATGGACCATTCAAAAGACTTGAGAAGGTTCATTAAGAAATGCATAATATAGGTCTTTTAGCACCCAAACTGTCCCATGAAGAACAAAGATCTTGTGGAAACCTTATCACTGTATCCGAACATTTGCTAGAGAGAATGGTAAACGTACTAGAAGGCTTGATAGAAAGAAGGGACTACGTGCCCACAGGGAGAACTCCATCCCAAACTCAATGGACCTTGAGAAGGTCCCTTCGATATCTTGAACAACGAAGGGTAGCAAGATCTACACTACAAAATTCAGGAGACCGTTTCCATATCAATGGAGATCGGGAGGAAAACCTTCAACAAGATCGAAGTCAACTCCAAGGAACACAACTTGGGGTTCAACAAAATAGTAACAGGGAAGATCGACCTCCTGTTGACCTGAGAGAAACTCTGCCAAGTGGAAGGGAGTATGACCTAAGTGTAGGGAAATAGATCCGTAATTCATAAAGAAAACTAGATCCATAACCAGATTTTTTTAAAAAAATTTACTTACAATGGAGAAATGATACCTTTCTTTTGAAGATTGTAGATCGATCTTCACCTCCTTTGTATTTGGATTGCAATCTACGATGCTTAAGATCTCCTTATCTATTCCTGAATATCAAAGTTTGGGTGAACAAACTTGGAATAGTGAAGAATTTTTGTCTTGAGAGAGTGGAGGCTAAAGTTTTCTTAGACCAAATGTTTGATTAACCCTAATTGCTAGTTACAATAGGATATATATAGACATCCTAGACTAACCTAATTAGGATATTAGCTACTATGGGCCAAAAATCAATAATCCATTATAAGAAACCCTTTATTTATTTTTAGTCCAAGTCCAAATATAATTAATCTTATGGACTTAAGTCCAAATTAATTATAAGACCAATAAAAATAAATACTCACTTCTTTTATTTAAGCCCAATTATAATTAATCTTATAGACTTAAGTCCAAATTAATTAGGAGATCAAATAAAATAAATCAGTTAATTTTATTCAAGCTTAAATAATTAATTCCAATTATTAGATAATCCTTAATTAATTATTAAATCTACTTAGAACAATATTATTTCTTCTTCAATTATTATTTTAGAATGATACAAAATCATTCATAAACAATAGAGTTAGATTAGGGATCTTACGACACAATGTTCTTGGCTCCATAAAATGACCAAAATATCCTTACTACATAATAGCAATATATTTAGCCATTTTAAACATCTTCTATTTTCACTATAATAAGATTATGTACTCAAAGAAGCATTGCTGTAGAAACAAAAAGTTTGTTGAGATAAATCTCAACCCTTCGTCTTGGACTTATAGGTGTATTGATACATTTGACTTTCTATGTAACACCCACGATTGAACCTAAGTCTGATGTACTAGCACTTTGCTCAACAGCATCTACCATCCTTTGGTATCTTGTTCAATTTATTAAGTTCACATGAATATTCACTAACAGAATATTCAGTAGTATACTGAATAGTACTACCAAGGCCTTGGATTTAGTGATCTAACTTGAACAATCCACAAGGGGGCGATTAACTCATCTCATAAATGAGATGGCATAGAGACCCTCTTGTATAGGTTTGTCTTTAATAACTAAATCAATTTACTAACATAAAAGGCTATTGGACTCATATATAAGAAACCCACACATATCATATTAAGGTACAAAGACCTAGCTTTGCCAGACCAAAAACCCATACTCATGTCATTTGGACTTGTCCAAGCAGTAGCAAAAGTGATACTAGTTCTCTTTTCTTTGATAGTACATTTAGAGAACAATAACTATGTGGCCCAATTCTACACATACAAAATGTGCTAACACAAATAGTCCAGGAACGCTACCCAATAACTAAAGGAAAGTCACCCTACTTAAAGGAGACTAATGTGTTATGACCTTTATTTAATGGAACACCCACCCAATTTCATTAACCGGCCCCTTATGACTTAAACTTCCAGTGATCCATACTGTGTTTAACGTCCCAACACGTAAATCACCTATTTAAATCAAATTGGACCTTTTTGTATGAAATAAAAAATATGCATTAAAAATATTTAAAAAAACATCTCAATTAAATCAATAATTACAGAAATTTTTTAGTCTTTTTGGGCATAAATCCCAACACTAAGGGATAAGCTCAATAGAGCAGTAATATCTTGAAATCAAGGTCAAAGAAGAGAGAGGAACAAAATTCCTCCGGGCAAAAGAATTTCCAATTAACATGATCTATTGGAAGAAACTGCAAGTAAAAATATGGAAGTCCTAGCAATCAAAGGCAAGAAAAGGCCCAAAGTTAATCTTGATTGAAGAGGAAAAAAGCCTAGAGTCACAGAACGGGATTGACCCCACAGAACAATTACCCTTCATAGATATTAGGCTAAAGAAAATGCCTTCTGGATTCAGCTATCGCAAATTGCAACAAAATATGATTTGACAACAGAGCCACAACTACACATAGACGAGGACGTCTCATACATGGAAATGTTTGAATACCCAAATCATGTCAAATGCAGAGCCTTTCGCTTCACCCTAACCAAGAAAGGTCAATCTTGGCTTAAGGGGCTTCTAGTAACAGGTGTAAGAAAGACATCAACCACCTCTTTACTACCAAATAGAAAATTGGAGAAAGCAAGAGAGCCTATTACAATCAATTCAATGATGAAGATGTAGAAATCGAGCAAAAAAATGAGGCTATATACATAACAGCCTTCAAACAAGGATTACAAAAGGGGTATGTAGCATTAAGGCTCAGTGAAAAGGAGTTTAAAATTGTAAAGTAGTTACAAACACTCCTGGAGAGGCTGATGAAAGCGGAGGAGACAGCAATCCAAAAGAATATCCTTGGTTGTACACCTGTATCTGAAAATAACTGAGGCAAAATCCCAATAGAAGAACACTTCGGGGAAAAGAGAAATGAGGGATCCCTTATCGAAGGGAGGACCTCCATCGAAAAAGAAAAAGACATTTCCAGACCTCGTAATCCCACCACTAACGACGTCACGAGTAGAAATTCTGGTAGGAATTGACCTCTCAAATCTCTTGGGGCAAAAAGAGACATGAATAAGTTCAGTCAATACCACAGAGACTATGGCTGAAGATTGATTTGACCTCAAGAGACAGATTGAGAGACTAATCAAGAAAGATCATTTGCAAGAGTTTCTAGTACAAACAGGAGCAACAGTAGAAAAAACGACCTCAAGAACCACAAAGATATCTGGTGAGAGAAATCAATGTAATTGAACGAAGGTCTAAGAGAGCATGAGAAGGAGATGTAGATCCCTTGACTGTTTCCTTACAAATAGGAGACTTCTTAGTCAGAAAGATACTGGTCAACACCGGAAGCCTAGTAAATGTTCTATACAAAAAAGTGTTTGATCAAATAGAGCTTGACAGAAGTCTATTGATAAAAGCAAACACAGCACTCACAAGCTTCAATGGACCTACAACATATGCAAAAGGGATCTTGAAGGCCTCAACTACAATCACTGTTGGAGGGAAAAACATAATAGAAATCATGGTCTGGCTTGTGGTGGATGCTCTTGGGTCCTATAGTGCTATATTGGGAAGAACAGAAGTCATGGACATTCAAGTTGAGATCTTGCAGAATACTGCATGAAGATTAAAATAGGACCAGCCTGGGTCACTCTCAACGGAGACAGATAAAGTGCATCAGAGTGCTATTTCATGGAAGGGGATACCCATCTTGAGGTCCAGACTGACAAACAATCACCAATAGATCTATTGTATCCTTCAAAGGAGGATGAAAGATCGAGAGTTAAAGCTGTGTAAAAAGTTCAAAAAATGTTCTTAAACATAAAGTTCCCATTGAAAGGGATCCTGCGTTCAGAGAAGAGCTCGTGAATACATTTTGGGAGAATTTGAAAGTTTTCGGGGAAAAGAACAGACCGACCAACCTCTGGGGAATCAACAGAAGTATAGCAGAGCACATAGTTGAATTAAACTTGCTATTATGCTACTAAAAAAAAAAAAAAAAAAAAAAACAGACATAAGCAAAAAAAAACAAGCATTCGTTCCCGAGAGAAATGAAATAATAGCTTGGGAATTTTAGGCAATATTCGAAGCTGGAATATTGAAAGAAGTTTTATATCCAGAGTGATAGGAAAATCCAGTTGTGGTCCCAAAGAAAGAACGGACGTGTAGAATGTGAGTAGATTTCACGGCCTTGAACAAGTTTTGCCGGAAAGATTCCTATCCACTTCCTATCATTGATCAAATGGTGGACTCTATTACACAATATCAATGGCTATGCTTCCTGGATGCATCTACACAATATCATCAAATACCCATAGGGCTGGAAGATAAAAAATGACCTTTTTCATAACAGAAGTCAAGACCTATTGCTATAACAAGATGCCCTTTGGGTTAAAAAATGCTGGATCAGAATTCCAACAGGCAATGCACAAAATCTTCAAAAAGTAACTAGGTAGAAACATAGAGGTAGATGTGGATGATATTGTAATCAAGTCTAAAACCTTGAAAGACTTCATCAAAGACATCCAAGAAACCTTTCAGACTCTAAAATTAGCACACATTAAGCTGAATCTAGAAAAATGCACTTTCAAAGTCTCAGCAAGGAAATTTCTGGGTTTTATGATCTTGGAAGGAGGAATCGATGCAAAATATAACAAAATTCAAGCTTTTGGATATGGAAACTCCTTGGAATATAAAAGAGGTACAAAGTCTGACTAGAAAAATGGCAGCACTCAGTCAATTCATCAGTAAGATGGCTAACAAGGGATTCAAATTCTATGACCTGCTGAAAAAACCCTCAGGTTTTGAATGGATCGAAGAATGTCAATCAGCCTTCACCAAGCTAAAAGAATTTCTTTGGAAGCCACTGTACTCTTAGTAGACAGGTCAGGATAACAATTTAAAGTTTATTATGTAAGCAGACTACTAAGAGGTCTAGAAATTCGTTACTCAAACCTCGAGAAGTTCCTGTATCTCATTGTGCTTGCATCCAAAAAGCTTAGACCTTATTTTGAAGGTCATCAGATTAAGGTCTTGACAAATCAACCTCTTAGACAAGTGTTATCAAAACCAGAGCTCTAGGAAATTACTATGAAATGGTCTTTGGAACTTGGTGGATACCAAATTGACTTCGAATCTCGCAAAGCAATTAAAGCACAAGCATATCAGACTTTATTGAAGAATGCACCAAAGCACCTATGGAACTCAAGGGGCAAAAGAAGAAGATGTTTGGACCATGTATACAGACGGTTTAACCGAGAAGGGCAATATAGGGGCAAGCATCATTTTGATCAGCTCAGATGGAATAAAAATCCCCTATGCAGTGAAATATAATTTTTCAGCATCCAACAATGATTCTGAATATGAAGCTCTGATCACTTGTCTGAGATTGGAGCAAACTTTGAAGATTCAAAAGCTTCATTGAAAGGTTGACTCACAAGCTGTAGCCAGCCAAATTACTAGAACCTATGAAGCCAAAGAAAAGAACATGGCCAAGTGCTTGGTATTAATGAAACAAATGACCTCAAACTTTGAATACTTTTTCATAGAGAAAATTCCAAGAAGCCAAAATTTGGAAGCCAATACATTATCAAAGGTTTTCAAAGACCTCGAAGGCACCAAAAGAGAGTTGCTAGTTGAATGTCTGGAACAACCCCACATAGCTTCTGAAGAAAACTTAGTGATTGAGGATCACTTAGATTGGAGGTACCCTGTATATCGATACCTAAAACACGGAGAACTCTCAGAAGAAAACAAAGTGGCTCAGAAAATTAGAAGATGGGCTCCAAGATATGTGTTCATTGGGGTTGATAAGGTCTATCGAGGGTCTTTCACTTGGCCATTGCTAAAGTGCCTCAAAAGGCAAAAATCACAATTTACAATTGAAGGAGTACACAAGGAATTTGTGGATCCCGTATTAGAGCTAGAACAATGGCCAAGAAGATTCTTAGAATAGGATACTATTGGCCTTCTATGGTATCAAACGTAGAAGAGGTAGTAAAGAAATGTGAAAGCTTCTAACTACATGAAAACAAGTCACATAGACCTCCTGAAAGATATCATTCAATAGGAGCATCTACTCCATTTGACGTTTAGGGAATAAACATTCTAGGTCCATTTCAAAAAAGGATGGGAGGTACAATTCCTGATCGTGGCAGTTGAGTATTTCACCAGATGGGTGGAAGCAAAATCCATGGCCTTAACAACTTCGGAGAAAATGCGATCATTTATGTGGAGAAATATAGTATGCAGATTTGGAATTCCACAAGCTATAATCTCAGGCAATGAAAGACAATTCTTTGGAGAATCTTTTAAGGAATTTTGCGAAAGCCTGGGTATTAAAAGAAGATTAACATCCGTTGCTTACCCACAAGCAAACGGATTGGCTAAAGTGACAAATAGGACAATCCTAGAAGGTCTCAAGAAGAGATTAATAGACTTTCAGAAAGAGAGCAAAAAGACCTTATGGCCAGAGTAAATTCCCAGTATCCTGTGAGCATATAGGACTACACCCAGGAAAGCAACAGGAGAAACACCTTCCAGCCTATGTTTTGGCTTGGACGCAGTGCTCCCAGTAGAAATTAACTTGAAAACCCTAGGGCTCACTGAATACAATTCATTTTTGAACCAGGAGGAGAGTCAGACAAACCTAGACCTCCCCAAAGAAGCCAGGAGTAATGCATTAGAAGTTGACAAAAGATACAAAAGGCAAATCATACAAAAGCCAGGAAATTCGCTACGAGGGATACGGTCCTCAAAAGTCAGACGCAAGCAAATAAGGGTAGTTCACCAAATTGCAAGAAAGTTGGGAAGGTCCTTATGTCATTTGAGAAGCACACAAAGAAGGAAGCTACATGCTAACAGACCTTGAAGGTAGACAATTGTTGAGACCCTAGAATGCTAGTCATTTAAAAATGTTCTATGCCTAGGTCTTGAAATCCAAGTCTGAGGATTAGAGATATAGTTTTCATTTTCTTGAAATAAGAAATCAAGACTTATTTGGAAACAAGATTTTTGATTGAGGAAAATCTTACATACTATGTGCTATTCATTCACATTATCAAAGATAGCATTCGTTATATTTGCAATCAAAAGCCAAGAAGCTCCAACAAAGAAGAAAATTCAGCAAAATATGGATTTTGTTTTTTAACAAAAGCAAAAGAAAAGAGAAGCTTAAGTTGAATGTTTGCATTCAATATCTCAGAAGTAATAGGTATCATGTTGCTGAAGGAGCTACTCAACAAAAGAAAAGAAGTCTAAAGAGCTACAATGGAAATGAGTTGCAATCTGGCCTTCGATATTTCTTAGCCAGATCCAGAACTTGCAAGGACTTGATTGGGAAGACTAGGGCTATCATTCAAAGCAGCTCCCTCTCTGACTTCTAAAACTTCTTGCCCGGTGTATTAAAGTCTTAGATCTCCCAAAGACCTTCTCAAAGGTCGGACTGTGAACAAAAGAAAAGGTAACTCCGAAATTGATGGTCATGACTTTACCTGAAGGCTCTCAACCATTTACTTGGTTAGAAGACGGTACATTAAGACCTTCAGATCTTCCCACCCCAACATTAGCAATTTTAGATTTCTCCTCTGGAAGACCTTTGCAACCTGGATTGGAGTAGCTTGGGTCTTGAATCAAAGGGAGTTGCATAGCATAAAGACCTTGGGCTACATTTTTAGTCCGAAAAACTTTGAGAGCTTCATCAAATTATATAATAAGCAGGATAAGAGATACTGAAGGTCGGCGCAAGTTATGATACATTTACTTGAGGAATCATTGTTTAGCATAAACTTTAGAAGGTTCAATCAAAGGAGATACAGTAGGAATTGTATGCACATTGGAGACCTCAATCACAGGAATCCCTTGGGAAACTACCATGAGCTCTCCTAGGGAGCCTTTTTGATTGTTGAAGCACTACTATCCTATTGCCAAGATAAACTTAACAAAGCCAATTCAAGCTCATTATATATATTCAAAGCTCCGTTCCAGAAGTTTACATCAAGCTCACTAATGGAATTCAAAACAAAGAAGATAGAAATCAATTTTCTTGTCTTAGGGAATGTAATTATTGAGATAAAAAATCAATCTTCTCAAATTCTACATATGTTTATCTTTTGGGTAAAATCTACAAGAGAATTTAGATAATTTGCAAGTCTTGTTTGTTTCTTTCTTGGAGAAAGGTTGATGATTGCTTTTCTTTAGACAATTATTTATATCGAAATGCGATCAAAACTTTAGATATGGAATTTGTTTTTGCCGTAAGTCCCAAAGACTCTCTTGGAGAGGATCTATTACAAAGTTGGAACAAATCAAGAACAAAGAATGCAGAGACACTCTTGAAAAACAAAATTCCATTATCTAATTATAATCAGATCAAAAAAAGGAGAGAGTGCGTCAGAGAAAAAAAACAAATGGAAGTCAAAGAGCTAAGAAGAATCCCCATCTGTAGCTCGCTTCTTCTATTGCATGGGTTTCGTTGATTCTGAAGTTACTATCTGGACAGACTGGCTGGCTGTTGAGTCAGAAAACACCCACTCCTTGATCAGGAACAACTTTTCGGGAAGTAGAGCAGTAAACTCATTGAATGGAAGGTTGTCGTCCAGTCTAAGAAATACCTTCCGAGCAAGGACCGAATGATAGAAGGCCTGATGCATTTGAGGATCCAGAAGCCTTTGGAGTGTATCAAAGATCTCTACATAAGAAGAGACAATAATGGGTTTCATCAGCCACTTCATATGGTTTTTGAAGGTCGGGGAAGCCAGAATCAAGGTCGTTCTGAAGTTCCCTTTTCTAGCAAACTTTTCCCCCAGCTCCTCCATGTGCCTCTTATGTGCAAGAAGATTATTTTTTAGGGCCACGATGAGGATTTCGACCTGGCTCCTCATAATCTACTCTCTTTCTTTGTAAAGGTCAGAAAGCCCTTGGAGAGCTTTACATCAACTCTCGTTTGCTTGTTCTGCAAAATGAGTAACTGGAAAACATATATAAGCATGTGTTAAAACCAGAAAAAAAAAAAAGAAGGCATAAAGAAGAAAGACAGTAAATTTACCGAAAAAAAGTTCTATCTTGACCTTGACAAAAAGGATCATATGACCTAAAGGCACGATGCCAAGAAATACAGACCAAGCCAAAGTTCTCAACTTCAGTGAGAAAAAGTCTCCTTGCAATCTCCTCCAATATTTCTAAAGGTAGAGTCATGCAATCCCCATCAGAGCTCGAATCTGCAGCCCTATCTTTCTGACGTCAAGGCGCCCAATGCACAAGTAACTCTGCCCAAATCTCATTTGACAATCAACCAAGTTTCCTACTTTTCGCCCGAGCTTCATTGTTTATTACTGCCATGGTATTGAAAAGCATAAAACATGTGAGTATAATGCTCAGGATCCCAGCTTCATTTTTACAAAGTAATTAAAAATATTAATGCAAATAGATATTTATTTCTAAGTAATCATTATATGAGCTCAAAATAAAACAAATCATACCTGCCACTCTTGAAGCCACATATCCCTCTCATTTTGTGGGATCGACTTCCATTTTGTATAACATTGTTTCATATTTCTCTTAATAATGAGGGCAATCATGTTTGATGGCTCATATCTGCAATTTATTCCAATATATAAAAAAATATATATAAACTAGAAATTCCTTAAGAAATCCTATAGAAATATATCTGATAGATTTGTCCCTTAAAAATTCTTCACAAAATCTATCACAAAATTTCTGACTGACAAATTTCCTAAGGGAAAATCCGTCATAAATTTTCGTTAGTATACAGTTCAATTCCAGTAGTATTTGGAGGTTGCGGTGGAAGAGTTTATGTTTTTGTCCCGGAAAATCACATTAAAAGTTTTTTTTTATGATTTTATTATCCATCTCTTTTCCAACTTAAAGAATGTATAGTTAGATTGAAAAATAACAATTAATATACTTTTAATTTTCTATAGCAATAAGTAATTCAAAATAAATAAAATTTTAAAATGGAATTAAAACTTAAATTAGATTAATGACATAGACATAATCTTTATTGAACACGTTTAATAAACTTTGATAACAATAATTGAATTCGACTCATTTTTATTGTCTTTCTCCATCAGTCATTTCTCTTTATTTATTATGGAAAAAGAAAAAAAGAAAAAGATTGACAATGAGAGCAAAAATGTATTATATGAAGGGTCAATACTATTGATTTAAACATTTCAATAAATCCTATTTAAATATGGTCCTAAAAAAATGAGGCCTTCTTTTTTATTTAAAAGATGAAAGGTGTGAGTGGGGCTGCAGGATGGATAGGGATTGGTGACTTATGGCATGCTTGGATAATCACAGCACAGTTTCTTTATTCTCTATCATAACGAACCATCTTGACACTTTAGGTTACCCCACCCCCAAAATTACAATTAATAGCTGAAAACAACTTTTCATGAAAACGGGAGGGCCTGAGTCTTCTTGAATAGTAGTATTGTCCTACTCTAAGGGTTATGGCGGTTTGGTTATCTCAGAAAAGGATGGGTGGCCGTGGCCAATTCCATCTTCAATCTAAGCCAATTTAGTTTATTACCCCCATCCATGCCATAATGTAATTGTATGCTGGAATATTGATACTTTATTCGGTAATTTACTTGTTCTGATAGTGGCAGCAATCCCTTGTGAGCGTGGAGAGTGCTCTCCCTCGAAACTTTGTTTTTTGGATTGCAGGTTTTTTTCTTTCTTTGTGGTTTTGGTATAATACCTGTTTTAATTAGGTATTATAATGCCTGATTTTTGTTTATCGAGGACTCACCTTTGCGTGTATCATATTTTAATTAGAGCTTCTTTGTTGGCCGAAAGGGCTGTAGTCAGGAATACCATTCTTATTTTATTGTAACTCATTTTGTTTTAATGCAAACTTGATCCTCTGTTAGAAAAAATCATTCTTGGTTTTCATTTTTATTGTATAATAAGTTTTTCACAAATGTAATAAGGATTCAAAATTTGATTTTGTCAAAATATAAAAACAAAAATTTATAGTCAAACTAAGTAGGAATTTGACGTGGAAAAAAATATATACTTAGGTGTAAAATCAGAAAAAGAGCAATAAATTAGCATAACACCGATTTAATCAATAAAGTGGACAACCTTTTTATTTAACCACGATATTTTTAAATATATCAATTCGACCATTCAATTTTGAAGATTTGATAAATTGTCATTTACATGGTTAAATCTTTGTCAATTTCACAAAGTTAAATATTTAAATTGTCAAAAATTCATAATATGAAATGGCTAAATTATCAAATTTGAGAAGTTAAATGATTAAATTAATACATTTGAAGTTTATAAGTTTTTTTTCCTTTAATATATATATATTCAGTGGTTAAATTGGTCATTATGACATAAAAAATAAGCATGAAATTTTATAAAATAATTGATAATATAAAATGAATTCAAAGATTAAACTTTTATTATTATTATTATTATTATTATTATTATTATTATTATTATTATTATTATTATTATTATATATTGTGCTTGAGAGCTAGATTTGATTATTAATTTATCGATCATCTTTAACTTGTTCCTCAAGTATCTTTCGACAACCGGAAGAGTTGTTCTTGCAGGGACAGTCATGTCAGAAGAATGCAGTTTGAGGCCTCCATAAGTCATGAATCCTTTTTAAAATGCATTTTCCATGCTTTCAATAATTATCCTTAATTCGATGGCTCTTCAGTATCATATGTTAGATTCATCAAATTTTTTAAACTCCTTCTTGACATCAGAAGTGTTTATAACAAAAGTGTCGGCTTTTCCTAACTACATGAAATGATAAGCCGGATATCTGTCTTCATAATAATAATCTGGTCATGCAGATAAAAATTTTAAAACTAATATTTCATCAGGTTTAATAGTGGGATTATAAAGATAACAATCTTTTACACCTTCTTTTACCCAAGAGGGTAATAGGCTTATCTCATTGAACTCCGGTGGAGACATATCTATGGACTTGATAGCTCCAAAATCGCACCACTGTATTGGAAGATATGATCCTTTTTCAAGTATGTATGAAATTGCTTTACTTCTTCATCCCCAAATAAATCTATTCTTAATATTGTAATAGTAATTAAATTGTATCCACTACTTGTTAGAGAAAATATACTAGTATAACAAGCAGTGGCATATAAATGTATAATAGAAGATCTAGATAATTTAAAGGTCAAAATATTTTTAAAAATTTCAACTCAAAGATTTCAAGTGGGCATGAGCTCAACAATGTGAAGAGAATTATGCCATGTCATGGACATTTCAGCTCAAATTGAGCAAGACGAGCAAAGAGCTTGTGCTAGAATTTGGACAATGAACACACTGAGCATACTGATGTTGCCGGGCGTACAAGTGTAGCTGCGGGTTGAAGTTTGGATCTCCACTTGCAGGTTCGTGCGACACAAAGAGGATCAAAGTAGTTGCAGGTGGGTTTCCCAATGCTTCTCTGATACTTAAGTCAGATGCGGTATAGAAGCAGGAAGATGTGAACAATGCATAGAAGGTCAAAGAGTCAATTACCTATGGTAGTTGTCATTTAATGCTCTTATAGGAAAGACTTGGGTACTGTCTTTCCTTATCCAAGGGATGTGGGAGTGTGGTGAATAGTAATTTCTAGTAATGAATAGTGTTTTCTTGCCCACGAATGAATTATCTCACTTCGACAGAAAATTTGTCCATGTAACTATAGTTTTTAATATGTGAATAATATATTAATGGAAAGCTCTTATTTAGAAGAGTAATTTCACCGTTAACATGTTCTTAAATACTGAGTTGTAATGATAAAAAAAAATGAACTTAAATATGTGTATACACCATATGCCATTTAAAAAAAAAAGAAAAAGGGAAAAATGGAATGCTACTTTATCTACATGACTTTTGGAAAGATTCGAAATGGTTTTGGATACATGTTGGTTGAGTTCCGATTTTTGCCTTACTACCTATAAGGCTACTTGCCTTCTTGAAAAACACAACTAGAAGGAGAAAGTGGGGAGTTCTGGTTTCTTAATTGGAACTCTTGGATGTCTTTGGGACACTGACAGGGCATGATCGTCTGTGTTCTTTGGTAGATGTTAACAGCTGCTCTGCCACTTGAAAGGTGAGGATGTTCTCATCTAGAGCAAAAAGGCACTTTTTGAAGTTATTTAAATGATCTTCGAAGATCACTTTTGGATTTTTACAGATTTGAGAGCATTTTTAGAGTACTTTTCAAAGCTTTTTAGAGCAATTTGTGCATTTTTGTGACCTTGCGAAGCAACAATCTTCTATTTGTTCTTGTTTTAGTCATTTTTCAGGCGATTTGTAGAAAAGCAAGAAGGTTGTTTTTTTTCTTTTTCTTCTTTGATTTTGTTGCTTGTTTAGTTGCTAAAGTCCCTACTTTTTTTTTGGTTTCCATGTGGCTTTTTGATAAAGTTTTTAAAGCTTTTTGTTGTTCGTGTTCTTCAACAAACTACCTTGAAATGGCTTCAAGTATTTATTTTAATCCTTTCTATATTTTTTTGTCAGGGATTTTTTTTGTTGAAGATGTCGTTGAAATCTCGAATTGAAGGAGAGATTAGCTCAAGGGTTAGAGAAGTTATGGACAACCCAGATGCTGGGGCAGGGAGTGGTTCAACCGTTCTGGTGGAACAGGTGGAAGTAGAGTACCCTGAACCTACCAGAATTGATGATATAACCCTATAGTATTATCCCCGGAAGTGGATTCCACAATACTAGGTAGAGGATCGGGAAGAAAACTATAGACTTTCCTTATGCAAATGAGGAGGATAACTCTCTGGGAGATGAGTACCGGGGGCCGTTGCAAGTTTGGGCCATGATTGTGGATACAGTAGTCTTGGCTTGTGAAGAAGGGTCTAACCCAATGACTCCACAATTTCGAGAAATAGGCAGCTCCTTCGAGAATGTGGAGGAATTTAAAACTTCTTTGTTTTGGATGAGTTTGAAATTTCGGTTCCGGGAGATGATGATAGGATTCATCTCCTCCATCCAGGATGCTTGACATGTTTCATTGCCCAGTTCCGGGTTAGGTTAAGGTTGCCTCTCCATCCCTTGTTCTTGGATATTCTTAAATTTTTTAGGATTCAGCTAGGACAGGTGAGTCCCCATTTGTCTGGTGCACAGGGCTCTAATTTTGGTAGCCAGAGCTTGAGGTGCCAAGCTGAGCCTGGAGTTGTGGCGGTCATTTTTTTTCTATGGCCATAAAACATAAGACGCTTGAAGGATGTTGTTTCTTTTATGTTATTCTGAGGAGGGAAGCTCTGAAACTCTTGGAGTGTTCGAGCTCAATCCACAACTGGAAGAATGAGTTCTTCTTTTTTAGGCACAAAAGCTTTGCTGAAGCTTTGTTCTCTTGGAACTTAATGAAGATGGTAAATAATAAGGGTCCTATTAATTCAAACGATCATACTACCGAATTAATTCAAATTTCTGTGTTTGATTTTGAGATGAAGGTTGGGGAGAATTAGAACTGAGAGTGGTTGAGATACGGTGTGGTAAACGACCATAGGCAATTTAAGTATGCTGTAGTTTTTTTTTTTTTATTTTTTATGGGAGTGACTTGTCTTTGTGTTTTTTTGTTCTTTTGCAGGAAAACAATTTTGTCTAGGTTTGGCCAAACAACTGGCCAAGACAAAGGCTCCCAAAAGGACCACTTCTGAGAAGATTCCTAATCATAAAATATTAACTTCAATACCGAAATGTATCCTATAGCTTTGAGACAGGTAGGGGTGGAATTTACAAAGTTTAGGGTCAATTTGCGAGCTCTAGCTCCTACAACGGAAAAGAGGCCATCTCTCCCTGAAACTCCAAGAGCTTATGGCCTGGAAATTCCAAGTGCTTCTCCCTGAAACTCCAAGAGCTTATGGCTTGGAAATTCCAAGTGCTGGGGACAACACACTTAAAAGAAAGTGGGACCAGCTGGAGGAGAAACGGGTCCAAAGGTAGTGGGGTAATGAGCTAGCAGTTGAAATGCTGGACCTGGTTAGTGGCGAGGACCAAGGTCCTATGTACCTGCCTTCATTTGACATCCTGGAAAATGACCTGATGTTCAGCAGCACCAAGGCATTGCAAGTATACCGGAACATCTTACCACCTACCGAGTGGGATCAGGTTAAATGCATGTCCTTGGTGGACATTAAGAGGAACTTTCTACTCCTTGGACTCCAGGTAATAATCTCTTTATGTGGTTTTCATAGTTGTGTTTCTATTTGTAATTTTTGTTTGTTTTGCAGTCATTCGGTATGCAAAGGGAACTCTTCAACTGGATAGAGGTGGTGGAGTTCCGGGAGCAAGGGTGATGTGATCCTCAAGGTTGAAGTTTCTCAAATCTAGGCCCAACCCTAAAGAACGTCTCAATGCTGAACCTAATTCCTACGAATTCGTCAACTATTCAAGTTTGGAATAGATTGACCAAGAATTATGGAATAACTCTATCCAATCTACAAGTTTATAAAAACTCCCTACACCCCAAACCAAAGTAGTAGTAAGCCTCTTAAGAAAGTCTCTCAAGAACCCTAAGAAATTCCGTACGAAACAGTCACAAAAGATCAATTTTGATCTTGAAGGAATTTACTCTCATAAGTGAAAAGAATATCTTGTATTGAATAATGAATGTAAAAAGCTACAAAGAAGGGATGTATTTATAGTCCAAAACATTACCAAATCCTAGTAGGACATTATTTGTAGTAATTAACTAAAACAAATAAAACCTAATTGAAACAACTTGAAAATATGCTTACAAAGATAAAGTTTATGTTTCAAGACTTGAAGATTTTGAGGACAAATCTTT
>JAWZTD010018713.1:0-19725 GCA_035221335.1 Echites panduratus
TGCTTTGCTGATGATATGGTGATTTTCACTACAGGTGGTAAACAAAACCTTACCCATTTGATGAGCTTTCTAGATGACTACCAACAATGTTCGGGCCAGATGATCAATCAATCT
The DNA here is from genome assembly GCA_035221335.1 of Echites panduratus. Classification (NCBI taxonomy): domain Eukaryota; kingdom Viridiplantae; phylum Streptophyta; class Magnoliopsida; order Gentianales; family Apocynaceae; genus Echites; species Echites panduratus. The sequence goes on from JAWZTD010018713.1 coordinate 115, forward strand.
AAAAGCTCTTTTTATGTTGCCAATGGAACTTCTTTGAATAGGATTTGACAGGATTAGACATGTAACACAATTTATAAAGAAAGACTTAACACTTACCTATTTGGGATCCCCAATTTTCAAAGGGAGAAGAAAAAACTCTTTTTTTGATTATTTGGTTCAGAAAATCACTAACGGCTTTGGTTCAGAAAATCACTAACGGCATTTCTTCCTGGCAAACTAAATATCTATCATTTGCAGGGAGAATCACATTAATTAAGCAAGTCCTTACCAGTATCCCAATGTTAGTGCTTGCTTCAACTGCTCCCCCAAAGGTAGTTCTCAGATCTATTGAATGGCACTTCTCCAATTTCCTATGGGGTCACTCAGTTCATGGAAATAAAAGACACTGGGCTACATGGAAATCACTATGCTCAAGCAAGGAATCAGGAGGATTGGGATTCACTTCTCTTGAGGATCTAGAAATTGCATTCTCTTATAAACTCTGGTGGAAATGGAGAACTCATCAATCAATCTGACGTCCTATATCACTTTGAGATATATGAAAGCAAGCTCGCATCCATCTCTACCTATTCTAGGGCTAAACCCCTCTCACTCTTGGAGGAGGCTTATTTCTGTATCTGAGTCATGTGAATCCAAAATGGGTTTGCTCGTGAGAAATGGACTCACTCAATGGCTTATGAAAATTTTCTTCTACTAGGGAAATTGGGAATGGCATCATAGGTACAATCAGAGATTATCTTACAGAAGAGGGTTGGAATCAAACGATGCTTTCACAGAGCCTACCGGATGATATAGTAAATAGAGTGCTCCACTCTAACATCTCTCTAGATACTGGACCAGATAAATTAATATGGCTTTTGACTTCTTCAGGAGATTTCTCAATCTCATCTGCCCTACAATCCTTGAACATCAACGAAGCTGACAACTTTAGTTTCATATGGAGGCAATATCTGACACCCAATCTATCTGCCTTCATGTGGCGGTTTTTGAAAGGTTTCTTGGCCCAGAGGACCAACGGTAGAGAATTGGTTTCAATCTTGCATCAAGATGCATTTGCAAATTACAAGGGGAGAGCTCTAAACATTTATTTTTTGAATGCCCAATTGCAGTTGATCTCTGGTCTCACTTCATGCCTAGATGTGGAATTTACATTTATAATAATTTCACAATTGATAATCTAAAAATCATTTGGAAAAACAATAATCATAATTTTGCTTCTTTGGTCTCATTTCTAACTAGTTGGAGAATTTGGTGTTACAGGTGCCAGGTAGTGTTCAATGATTCAACAGCCTCACCAACTCAAATTAGATATCTTATTGAAAGGGACATATTGGAATATATCACAACTGGCAGATGGAAAGGAGATACTGCGGGATTCTACAATAACCATCGACAGATCAATAGAAAAGTTATCTCTGTCACTTGGAAGATCTCAGGACAAAGCAAACTAATTCTAAATACTGATGGGGCATCCCAAGGAAATCCTGGCAAAGCATCAGCCGGTGGAATTCTAAGAAGAGCTGATGAAACTTTCATCTTCGCGTACGCTTACTTTAAAGACGAGCGCACAACTAATGAGGCAGAAGCGTGGGCCATCTACTACGGAATTAAGCTTTGTCTTGAAAAGGCCTTCTCCTCTTTTCAAATCCAGTCAGACCACAAATTGCTAGTAAGTTGGATTAAATCAGACAATAGAAGTCCATGGAAATTAGATGGTATTATCAGAAAGATTAATCGACTAATACTCAACAAGGATATTGACATCACCCATATCTATAGGGAAGGAAACTTAGTGGCAGACGCATTGGTGAATTACTCATGATATTCAGCAAGTTCCTTTAACTGGTCTCATTACATAGGCCTCCCTCCAAGAATTAGAGCTCTTTGCACAACTGACTCTATGGACATTCCTACTATTCGTACAAGCTAGTATATCATCCTATATTGTAATTAGAGATTCACAATCTCTATCAATGTACCTTGATTCACCTAGAATAATAAACAGGTAGGGGACCAGCCAAACCCCCCCCTCTGGATGACGGCTTCCCAAAAAAAAAAAAAAAAATTCCGCCTTTAATCTGCCTTTGAAATCCCCCTTTTCACTGAATTCTTCCTCTATTTTGCTACATTTGCTATCACCGTGACATTTTACAAGCGGAATTCCACCTTCAATCCCTCCTTTTTCTACCTTTAATATATAAATTAATAGTGAAAAATCTCCATTCAATTCCTCTTTAAATACTGACATGACATTTTTCAAAATTTTTTTGAAAAATAATATATTATTCTAAAATATAATTTTTTATATACATCCTAATTTTGGATTAATAGGTGAATTCACATCATAATTTTTTTTTCCAGTGTTTGTATTTCAGTTATTGATTTTTTAAATTTACTTATCTTCTGATATTCTTAGATATCTATGAAATTTCTGCTTCGAGCAGCTTAATTTTTTAGCCATTTTCATTTGTAACCCTAAAAACTTCATCTTTTTTTAATTTTTTTTTTTGAAATTTTAGTTTTCGAGTTTTATTAGCTACTTCTTTAAAGATTACAATTTTGATTCTTCAATTAGTGACCAATGGTTTTTTTTATTTATAGTTATGTGTCTCCAGTTGATGAAGTAAATAGGTTGGTTCTACTGTAGAAATTAGTTTGTAATGTTAAAATAGTATAATATCCCACACCATTTAAATTAGTTAGATGTGTGGGTTTGAAAAAGTGTGATAAGGAAAAAATCTCAGGGATAGAAATAATTTTTTCATATATAATTATTTCTGAAGTAACATAATTGTTTGCATAAAATATGACTATTCAAATTAACGGTTACAACTGTTAATTATCATAAGTCACACCTATTTACTAAAGGGTGTCATGCTATAAGTCATGTCTATTTGTCATACGATATGTTTATTTGTAATAGCCCTTGGTGATCAATAAATACAAGCACTTCTTGTTCACAAAAAGATAATCTTCTCATTTTGTCCTTCTATAGAGTCTTAAAGGAGTATAGAGGCTTAGATGTATCCTGGAGGTGTTATTCCATAGTGGGAAAAATGACACCTTAAAGAAAGTGTTTATATCCAAGCCAATTGTTTTCTTGTTTCTATGGACATAATTGGAATATGCGTATTATTCTCGTAAAAGATTTAATTATGGCTTCTACATCAAATACAACTGTTCAAGTTGCAAAACAAGATGTTAAAATTCAACACGATTATTTTGATGGGACAAATTTCACATGATGGATGGACAGGATGGTGTGCTTGCTTACTTGGTCAAAGATTTATTATGTTTTGGATGACAATCTGCCACCTTTGCTTGAACCATGAACTAATGAGGAAGAAAATGTCAAGGCTAGGGGTGGCAAGTGGGCCAGGTTGGCACGTAAATTCAGCCCAGTCTGGACCAAAAAAACCGGCGCGATTCGGATTGTGATGAACAATACCTGAGACAGGCCCAAACCGACTTGCCCTGCCTGGGCCTGCTAAGCAGCCCGGTCCGGCCCTTCTCCTCTCCCCAGTGGCTCTTTTCCAAATGGCTTATGACTAAAAAAAAAAAGTTCCACTTATTTATAAAAATGCCACTAACGGGTATATTGTAAAAAAAAAACAATAAATAACCAGTCAAATTTCATTTCTCTTCACAAAAACATCTCTACAATCCTCTCCATTTCTATTATTCTCTATATTCTTCTTCATTATTCTCTTAGTAGTGTGTGAATATAATTTTTTGGCAAGAAGATTTATGAATTTGGAAGGATTTTGTGAAGAAAAGTGTTGATTTGGCGGTTCATCTTTTACGACTTTCGAGCACTTCTTCTGACAATTTCCAGCTATATTCAAGTTGGTTTCTCTTTACCTCTCTTCTAGTTTTAATTATATATTTTTTTGTAGAATTTTCATTTTTTATAATTCCGGCTATATTTTTTTATATAATTTTTAAAAATAGTCATTTTTTACTGGTGTTTTTTGTATTGTTATTTTTTTTATGTGCATCTAATTTACATATGGATAGATTCCGTTCATCCTCCCACCAAATTAACTATAATTTTGATCCTTTAAATAATTTTCTAGAACCGGAAGAAATGGAAAAATTAGGCAATGATGTTGATGAAATTCCCACCCCCACTAGTCGTTTTGGACATCCCGGTTCATCCTCATGTAGCACATCTAAGACAAAAGAAAAAAAATCTTTAGTTTGGAATATTTTTAAGAGAGAGGAAAGCAAAGCTACATGTTCACTTTGTGGTAAAATCTATGCTCATAAAAATGGGAGTGGGACTAGTACTTTAAGTAGACACATAAAAAATGAACATCTCGAGCTAAATGAAAATTTTCAAAAACAACAAAAAATAGGTGTGGTCGGGGGGGAAATTGCTGGTAACTTGAAATACGATCAAAAATTTGCTAGAGAAAAACTTGCTAAGTGGGCTATTTCTGAAAATTTATCTTTTGGAATATTAGAAACCGAGAGTTTTGCTAAGGTAGTTTCAAGTTTTTTACAACTTGCATTCAAAAGAATACCTAGGTCAACATTGAAGAATGATATTATGAAATGTTTTAAAAATATGAAAAATGATCTTATTTGTCATTTAAAACCAATTAAAGATTTGCTCTTACCTATGATTCTTGGTGAGCTTTTACTGGTTTACATTATATATGCATAACTTGTCTTTGGATAGACCACGATTGGATTATCCAAAAAAGATTACTTTGTTTCAAACCTTTTGAATATCCTCACACGAGTATGGCTATTGCAAAATTTATTTTATCCACTGCAAGTGAATTTCATATAATGGATAGAATTTTTTCAATATCGTTTGACAATGCTAAAAATATTGACTCTAGTATTCCTATTATCATTTTTGAAATAAATCCAATTTGTGATGGTAAACTTTTTCATAATAGGTGTGCATGTCATATTTTAAACATAATTGTTAAAAATGGTCTTCAACATGTAGATGAAGTAGTTACAATTATTCATAATATTGTATGGTTCATTAAAACTTCAAATGTTAGAGCCCAACAATTTAAACTTATTTGTTTAGAACATAAGGTAAAATATAAAACATTTAAACTAGATGTTTGCATAAGGTGAAACTCAACCTATGACATGATAGATAGTGTACTTCCTTACAAAAATATTTTAATTCAATTTTGTAATAGAATTAGATTTCAACCCCCCATAAGTGGTTCAATTTTAGAAAGTGGTTCTACAGTTTCTTCTTTTCTAAGGACTTTCAAAGATGCAACCGAATTGCTTTCAGGTCAATATTATCCAACAACCCATCATATGATCCCTATTCTAATTCAAGTATGTGTTGCATTTAATGATTTTCGGGAGCATTGGGAGCATAACCAAATAGTAGAGGCAATGGTAGAAAATTATTTAAAATATTTTTCAGAAATTACTTTATTGTATTTTATTGCTTTTTGTATGGATCCCCGTTGTAAGGTTTCAGGATTTGAAACGGCTATAGACTATTTGTATGAATTGTACCACCCCAAACCGGAATGGATATCTTGGACGTTGAAGGTAGAGCAGTTGAAGTTCTATGTGAAGTCTAGCTTGGACCAACTTTTTGCAACATACGAAGAGAAGTTTTCCATACCGACATCTAACATGTCCCCGCCGAGAGAAAGTTTGGCAGCAACGGGACAATTCAATGTCTATTCCCTTATCAAGAATCTCGACGATATGAAAAGAACAAGGATTGGAGCTCCATTAACCTCGTCGAAATCTTCCAGCGGCTTAAGTGAGTTGACAATTTACAATATATCAGCTCAGGTACAATTAATTAATGAAGACTCCAGTTTTGACATATTGGGATGGTGGAAACAAAATCAATCAACCTACACAATTTTGTCTCGATTGGATCGAGATGTTTTGACACCTCCGGTCTCCACGGTGGCTTCCGAAAGAGCGGGAGGAGATTAGATTAATCAAGGAGTGTTCTAGCACTGAACACTTTAGAAGCGTTGATGTGTACTTCTAATTGGATCAAGGCAGAAGAGAAAACTCAAGATCAATCTTCTTCTTTAAATATTGAGGATTGGGAAAGCAATGGAAAACAAAGTCAACCAATAATAGACAATGATTAATTGTAAATGTAACTTTTGTACTTTTAAATATTTAATGTGTGTTTTTTAAAAATATTTTTTGCCTAACTTTTATTATTAGTTGTAATATTACACATATTTTACAATTATTTTTGAAATTTTTTTTTTAAAAAATCTGGTAAACTGGTCCGGTCCGGTTCCGGCCCTCCCCCTCCCCCCTCCCAGCCCGACCCAACCCGCCTCCACCCCCTAACCCGTCTAACCCGGCCCAACCCGACCCTTTGGGACCCCTAGTCAAGGCACAAACGATCCAACACGAAACAGATGAATTAATGTGTCGTGGACATATTTTGAATAATTTTACTAATCGCTTGTATGACATCTATTGCAAACTTAAATAACCAAAAGAAATATGGAAGGGGTCAGAAGCTCGCTACAAGCTTGAGAGAAAAGGTACGAACAGATTCTTGGTTTTGAAATATTTTGAATTTTGATATTACACGATCATATGCCAATCTTGGATCAAGTTCACGAATTACAAATTCTTGTTGCAAAAGTATGTGAACTTGATATTAAGATTCTTGATTCACTTCAAGTGGGGGCTATTCTTTCTAAACTTCGTCCTCCTTGGAATGAATACAGGAAAAAAATGTTACAAGAAGCAAATTTATCTACAAAGGTACTGGAAGTTCCTCAGCAATGATGATTCATAAAACTACATGGAAGTTAAAGGACCAAGCTAAGGCATTTCACATCACTCAAATCAAATTATTATTGGGAATTATAATGCAGTAGAGACAAATTAAAAGAAGATGCATTCCAGTCATCTACTGGAGAGATAAAAATCATCAAATTGTATTGAATGTAGATGGAGCTTCTAAGGGTAATCCAGGACTAGCTGGAGTATAGGGTATAATACGAAAGAATGATGGAGCATTTCTGAGTGCTTTTACAAAATTCCTGGGACACGCAACAAATTTTCTAGCAGAAGTAAAGGAACTTAAAGAGGGCTTGCAACTTTACAGTGAAAAGGGCTGGATGGAAGCTACAATACAAGTGGATTCTGAAATTGTGGAGAAGATGGTGCAATGTTGTGTAGCTAATCCATGGTTTGCATATAAAGATTTATTACTCACACGGAAACTTATGGTTGCAGGTGGTCATTCTATAATTCATATTTATCGCAAAGCAAATCAGATGGCTGATTACCTAGCAAATCTAGCTTCTACATCCATGCCCAAAGAAAATTTTAACTCTTTCAATTCGTACCATCCTTTGGCACCTCTCCAGTTCAACACCAGGTCAGTCCCAACCGTCGCTAGTTGCCAGCAGCGAGTTACTTCTTTTTTTCTTCCAATTTTGCTTGTATTTCTTGCATAGTTTAGCTGCCTTTTGTGTAATTATTTCCCCTAACAATATTTACCAAGAAATGGCTAATCTAAAACACTATAAATAGCCTCTCATTTTATGTAATTCAATTATTCAAGAAATCAAAGAGAGAAAACGCTCATCCGAGCACTTTAGTGTAAAGAACGTCATTCTAAAACTCTTATAGTGTTCTTGAAGAATTACCCTAGGGCTATCAATTACTTGGATTGGGGTATTGATTAGTCTTCCAAGTCAAGAGAATGGTTGACCATAGTATTGATTAGGTGTGAGTTGACCTTCGTACCAAAAAGAGTTGGGTGGAATCACATCAAATAAGTGCATATCTTAATCTCTTTGTCCACGAAGTCATAATTGAACACGAGTCATGGAACATGTCGTACTCGAAAAGATCAATCTCTCAATTCTCGGCTCCTAGTAAACTAACTAAATTGAACAAGATAGATATCTTTTATCTACTTATTCGAGCATGGTCATGCATTTCATAGTCTCACTTTACCAAAATTGCTAGAAAACTCTCTCTTGTTATATAAGAGGGACAAATCCTATCTTGATCATTCAACATTCCACCATATAAATCATGACATACTCAATACATGCCTTTATTGTCCATTTAGTTAAGAGTGACGTTTGACAATATTGAAGTGTGAAATCCTTTATGTAGGAATCTCTGATGATCTCAAGTCAAAAGACTAAACATAATTATCACGATGAAAACACTAATGACACTAATATAATCATGAATGTAGTGATTCCATGGCGGGTCAATCCTATTCACCATACTCTATGTGTACTTATGTGATGCTTTAAAGTCCCATATCAATGACACTAGTCATCAACCATCACATACTAGCCTTAGCATGTTATTGATATCCTAATCTCAATACCACTTGTCTAAGGATCTTTTAAGGATAGATATAACTATTCTAAGGCCATTACATAATATAATAAAAAAAATTCATATATTAAAGCAAATTATATAATGATATAAATAGCAACCTGATACAAAGTTATGCCAACTAAGTAAATCAACAAGAACCTCAAAATGGAATAGATTGTGATTGCCAATTACAAAATGATGGAAATACAAGAAGAGACCTTCTGCTTGTTGATCTCAGAGACTCTGAGACCGACACTAGTTAATAAGCTTGGAGCCGAACCTGCACTCTTGAGTTAGCTCTGTGGTGAAGTTTTGGCATGGGTCTTATCAATTGGTATTAGTGCCATCCATCTCAGTCCGTCAGCATTCACATGCTTGTCTCATTTTCTTACAAGGTGAGGTGGGTGTTAATGAGTAGAGTTCGTACAAATCCTTGTGTAAGGGTGGGATTTAATTAATAGAGTTGGCATCAAGGATGAGGATTTACTCCCCAAAGAAGGCTAGGTAGAGGATTTAATGGAGGGGAGCTTGGACTAGTTAATAAGCTTTTAGTCAAACCTACACTCTTGAGCTACCTTTTGTGGTCAAGTTAGGACATGGCACCTCAACAAGGATTAAGACAAGATGACTAAGAAGGCTCATAAATAAACCCCTCTAGAGAAATTGATCCCCCATACCTAGTTTGATTGAACAATTAGATAGGAAGGACCTATGCAAAGACCTAGGGGCAGGTCCCACATTTGCATGAAAGATTGCATCACTCATAAACCTCGACATGGTAGAAAGACCTGAAACACAAAATGGAGTCGATCTCACTGAATAATTGCCCATTGTGGATAGCATCAAGCTCATGATGATGCTTTTGGGTTTTAAACCTCCGTAGGTTGCCACAAAGTATGACGGAACAATAAAACTGCATCTCCACATAGACAAGTATGTGTAATATATGAAGATGTTTGAATACCCAGACCCTAAGTGTAGCTTTTTTCAATTCGCTCTGACAAAAAAGGCCCAGTCTTGGCTCAAAGGCCTCCTATCAGTAAGCATCTCAAGTTAGAATAAACTTAAGGAACAATTTCTCAAGAACTACAGGAGTCGTAAGAGATGTGAAAAGTACAATCATGACCATTCTTCTATTAAACAGAAGGTCGGTGAAAGTACGAAGAGCTACTACAATAGTTTCAACTACGAAGCAATTGAAATAGAACAGAAGAGTGTTTCCATTTACATCATGACATTCAAAGGATTGGTAGGGGTGTATACAGGTAGCTCTCAAACTAGCATAAGAGGTGGCCACTACAATCAAACAAACACAAATGCTGTTGGAGGTGTTATGATTTATGCCTAAAAAGACTGAGAATATTTGAAATTATTGATTTAATAAAATTTGAGATGTGCTTTGAATTTTTTTTATGCATATTTTATTTCATAAAATAAGGTCCACTTTGATTTAAATTGGTGATCTATATGTTGGGACTTTCAGCATAGTAAGGTATAGATCACTAGAAGTATAAGTCATAAGGAATTGTTCTCTGTCGGTTAATGGAATTGGGTGTTACATTAATTAAAGGTCATGACACATTAGTCTCTTTTAAGTAGGATGACTTATCTTTAATCATTGAGTAGCATTCCAACACTATTTGTGTTAGCACATTTTTGGGTAGCGTTCCAACACTATTTGTGTTAGCACATTTTGTATGTGCAGAACTTTGCCACATAGTGATTGTTCTCTAATGGTATTATCGAAGGACGAATCTTCACCCTCTACATCAAAGAAAGATAGATCACTCACATTGAAAGTGGAACTAACATTATACTTACCTTGTAAATCCACTCTTCTTGACATGAATGGAGCTTTCCAACCCTTTCATTGATCATGTATTCCTAATCTTTAATGCTACCTTGTTTTCATCACAATTACCCTAGTCGAAATTAGCTTCAAGTACCAGTTCATCTTCTTCTTGCAATGTTTCTCCCAAGTATTTTCCAAGGCTTCTCTCTCTACATCCTCCACCTGAAATCATGATGGTATTATTCTCTAAACTTCCAATGATGGATAGGACATTCCATAACCTTGATTCATCGTTGTCTCCACATAGTTTATCTTCATTGAAAGTTGCCTCAAAATCTAACTCTCTTCTTTAATTTGCATGAAATTGATGGAAGCCTTTCTTATCTTTGAAGCTCTAGCCCTTGTTATGGGACCTTGAGGCATTGATTGAGCCTTGTCTCCATCACTTATTCAAAATGATAGTTTCAACTAGAAAAGCTTGGTAATTTACTTAATAAACAACAAAGGAAACATAGCAATTGACAAGAAAAAAATTGTGTGAGATTTTTCAATTGAATCAATTCATTAGCAAATAAAGTTACATAGACTGTATCTTTTCACTTTTTGAAAAGAATAAGCATTAACCAACAATGAGAAACATCTCCAAAATCGACTATTTAAATCTTCTTCACAAACAATTAGATAATAAATTTGATTATTTAAATCTTCTCCACAAATAATGAAACAACTTTTTATAAGAAAATTGAATCATGGAACAATCCGAAACTGAGCTCAATGATTTTAAAACCCCGACAATACATTTGAAGATAAAGACGGAGGGGATTTCGGGAGGATGACATAAGAAAACCAGAGGTATGTATGCCTACTTGCTAAAGAACACATTGGCAAACAAAGACTTTTCCTTGTTGAAGCATAGAGAAGGAAGAGGCCTCTTCTGGCTTTCCTACAAATTTGCTCTCTTTTGCTTGAATTTGTGTAATTTAGTACTGATGTCCATCTTTTTGTACTACACAGCCCAGAAAAGGCAATCGTAGAAAAACTTTACGAGAAAGCCATGGAGCAGCTTCAAATGTGAGGACCTTGTAAAAGATGGCTACGATGTACTGAATGTCCTTGTTGCCCTTGTTTCACCGAATCAAGGTGTGAATTTTGAGAAGGAAGAGGCCTTGGCTATTGGGTTAGGGATTCTGGCTATTTTGAATTAAGACTTTGCATTTTGATTATACCAGGCTTTCAATTTTACAAAATTAACAAAACAACGTCATTTCTTGTTTGAAACATGAATTTGTTCAAAATTTTGAAAAATGAGTTAGCTCCAAATATTGACTCCACAAATTCAATTATAATATCATTCATTACATTTAGGGACCATAACAAACATCTCTAAAGAATTGTATTTCTTTAAATTAGGAAGATTAGACATAATGTTACCCTATATTTTAGCTGATGTCAACTGTAATATCTGATCTTTTTTCGGCTTAAATTGTATCAATACTATTTACTAACTGCCAAAGTGATACTTCTAATCAGTCGACAACAATTTTATAGTCAAATCTTAAATTTTTGGTCAAAATTTTCCCTATTTCAAGAACTAATTTGGCAGGGCCTAAATATTATAGTTACTAATTTGGCCGGAAAATTGCTATCGTGTGATGACAAGCATCGCTTTGGTGGCTTGTAAATAGTATGGGTATTAATTTGGTAGAAAAAAAGATTAGATATTATAGTTGACTTTGGCCAAAAGATAGTGTGACATTATGGCTAATCTCCCTTTAAATTAAATTATCATTTTCTAAGACATTGTAAACATCTCTAAATCAATTCAATTAAAATAATTTTTTTCTGAAATCTCCTAAAAAATTGAAATACAACAAATTTTTTTCTAAAATAGAAATATAAACGTCCTTAAAACATATTCAAAAGTCCTTAATTCTATTTTCATTATCTATGAACTATTAAAAACGTCCTTAATTTTTTTAAAAAAATGTACTTAATTCTAATTCTAAATACTTTAATTTTTTTACGACATTTATAGACTTCTTTAAATTGATTAATAATATTTAAATTATATATAAACATCCTAAAAACTACTTAATACAAATATTTAAATTTGTTTTCTCATGTAAAAGTCCTTAATAATGGTCTGTTAGAACGCTTACATAAATGTCCTTAAATCAAACATCCGTCAAGCAAATTTTTGACACAGTGTATGATATTTTACCTGCCTGATTAACCCAGCCTGCATCAACTTGGTAACTTCTACTTTAATGCCCACCTCCTTAGTTAGCCCAAATTGCCTTGTAGTTTGGGTTGATATTTAGGTGATGGAAGATGACATTTTCCTGAATGCCAAGCATCTGATCCACCTTCCAAGAGAAGGTCGATTTATATTAATTTAACAACTCAATTAAGCTCTCTCTTTCTTCGTCGGCAAGGTAGCCCCGATTTTGATGTTATGCTTTGGGTAAGCTGGGCTGATTTCTACTTCTTGCAAATATAAGGAGGCCTCTGGGATGCCCTAAGGTTTTGTCGTGGTGTCCCTGATGGTACATATCGCCATTGGCTTTGGCTTAGCTCCTTCACGAGATTCCTTTCCCAACTAGAAACTAAGTGTCAGAGCATGGACTTAGGGTCACTTTGTGGCATTACTATTCCTCTCTTTGACGACACCTTGACCTTCTGATGGGCGATTGACGACACCATTTCAATGGTCCCTTGTGAAGGAATACCAAGAATAACGTTGTAGTTAGATGTAAAATCTACTACTATAAAATTTACCATATGTGTCCTTCTGAGCTCTCGAGCTCCCAGCTTGACAAGGGTCATGAAACTTAACTTGACATGCACTTGATGATTGGTGAAACCTTCTAGTGTGAGATGGGCATCATCAAAGCCCATCAAAGCCCATCCGTTGAAACATGCATAGTAGAGGATGTCTCCGCAAGCTCTATTGTCTATTATCACTCTCTTATTTTCTGAGTAGTGGACCCCTCCAGCTCATGGGTGACCTCTATACATAAAGGGTGTCTGATCTTGTCGAAGCTTATGGAGCAAGTTTGCTCCTCTTAAAAGAGATTATCTTCTCTTCACAATGGAAATTAAAAAAAACCTGATTTAGCTGGTTAATCTACTTCTGGAGCCGAGTCCTGGCAGGTATTTTTTTCGTGATCATGTCGATCATCCTTTCTTCTCTGTTGCCCTCTGGTGGTACCGCCTCCTTGGGCTCCGACTTTTTATTCTTGGAGGTGCCCTTTTCTTATGAGGCTCTCAATTGCCCACTTCAAATGAATGCAATCCCCCACGGTGTGACCACTGTCCTTGGTATAGGTATAAAAGTGAGTTTGATCTCTACTATCTTGATTTTTACTATTCATGGATCTACGATCTCCTACGCTATACTGCTAATTTAAGACTGCAATGAGGTCACCTCAGGAAACATTTAATGGGATAAATCAGGTAGGAGGAAGTCATGACATGTAGGAAAAACTGCAGGGACATTTCCTTGCTCACCCCGTCGATCGTATCATACACTTGAATCTTTCCACGATGCGAGTGAGAGTTTCACTGGTCCCTTGTTAAGTATTAAATATGTTGCCTTGGATTTTAGCAAGGTCCCCAACTATGTCAATTAAGCCAGTAACTCTTCTTCTAGATCTACCCACTTCTTGATGGTGTCAGGCTTCAGGTTGCCTTTTCCCCGAAAGTGCTTGGCTATCACATGATGGCTTCATCGCTGGTAATCAAACTTATTTCATTCATGTAGAGACACTTGATTCTATGTCCTTTCTTTTAACATATACAACGATCGAGTAGGGAGCTTAAAATCTAGATTAGGGGGAGCTTCCCTTATCCATTTTGTAAATGGTGGCTTTAGGGTCAAAGCCCATTTCTTATGTAACCAGGACCTGCTTCGAGATTCCTCATTTTTCTCTAGTGTAAGTACTATTCTTTGAGGGGAATGTTGCAATCTTTTCTTCTTCTTGCTTCTAGTATCCAGGTCTGATGGTGATTCGACTTCAAAGATACCTAGTGGACCTATTACAAGATCAAAAGTTTCAAAGTTGAGACAAGCATTGGTGTCATTTGTTGAAAGAAGAGAGGATTCGATTGACTTTGATGCTATCTTTGGGAAGTTGTCACTTGAAGATGATGTGGATTCAAATAGGTGTTTGATTGTAATCAAGGTTCAAGACTCTTGTGAAAATAAGGAGGCATTTTCTAGCCTACAACATGCTCTAAAAGTCTAGCAAGAGTCCTTGAAAAAGCATTGAATATGACTAGAAGCTATGAAAATGAAATGGATGCAAAGGGATGAAAAATCTGGACTGTCCTGCACCAAGAGGTGTATGTCCTGCTGTAGGCATGTTCTGTCTAGCTTCAGGCAGCGTTTTAGATGAATTCATTTCTAGAAAAAGTCTGGCATTGTGTCCTGTTTTGCATCAAACGTCAGATGTTTTTCTGCCTAGATGCAGTTTAGCTGCATTTTGAGTGTTTCTTTGAACTATTTCGACTTATAATAAGGGATTTTAAGTATTTTTCATCTTAATTACGAATTTTCTAGGGGTTTTGTCAGCCTTTTGGCTATAAATACCTCATTATTATGTAATTAAAACACATTACATCTTTGAATTAGAAACATTTTGTCTCTTTGAGAATTCAATTTGAAGGATCAAACATGATCTACTTTGATTGGTTCATCTTTGAACTCTTCTAGAGTTCTTGGAAAAATCTTAAGGGTTTTTCTGCACGTTGGATGGGGTGTGGTTAGTCTACCAAATCTAAGTCATGGTTTGATAGTTGATAGTGGAAGTTGTGTGAACATAGCTAGCAAATAGATGGGGGATTGATTGAGCATTGACTTCCTGAAACCTTAAAGATTGCAATGGTTGAATTATTATGGAGAGGTGAAAGTGGCAAAGCAAGTGAGGATTCCTTTTTCTATGTGGTAGTGACGAAGTGCATTATGGTGTGGTCCCCTAGCAAGCCACACATTTGATACTTCAGAGACCTTGGCAATATGATACGAAAGTCATTGATGAATTCAAAAACAAATACACTATCAAGCATGGAGGGAAGAGAATTCATTTGAACTCCTCAAAGCCCCATGAAGCTTATGTGGACTAAAAGACACTTTTAGAGAACATGAGAGAATACTAAGAAGTAAAAGAGAGAACAAAGAAAGAAAGATGGGAAAACTGAGAAAGAGAGAGGTGAGCAAGAGGAAAAGAAGAAAGAAAGGAAAGACAAAAGTGAAAAGAAAGTGAGTTTTTATGCAAAATCAAGAGAGTTGAGGTGAGCTTGTGAGGATATGAGGAAAATGGCATTAATAATGTACAAACATTCCTTGACTACTATTCCTATTGATTCTAACACCCCTTGTCGTAGTCCTCTTAGTTCACTTTTGCAGGAATTTGAAGATGTCTTTTCAGAAGAGCATCTAAAGGGACTACCACTACTTCGAGTAATCGAACATCAAATCGATTTCATTCTGGGTGCTCCCCTCCCAAACAAAGCCACATATTGCACAAATTCGAAGGAGGCCAAGGAGCTAGAAAAGCAAGAGGAGGATCTCCATTGAGAGAGGCTATGTGCGAAAGAGCCTAAGCCCACGTGTAGTCTCAGTGTTACTTGTTCTGAAGAAATGTGGGATATGTAATATGATGGAAACCATGCAGCTTTGATAAGAACTTGGAGATTTCTTTATGAGGATAAAATACATTTCAAGATTTTAAGATTTGAAGACAAATCTTTTAAAAGAAGGAGGGAATGATGAGGTCCAAGGAAGATATGAAAGAATACATTTCAAGTTTGAAGAAGGCATAAAGATCAACAAAGAAGAATAACTTGTTCATGATGCCTTCTTTGAGAATGAAAGTTTAGTTAGATCAATTTCATGCCAAGAATGCTCCCAGAAAACAAGGATTGAAAGAATTCAGAATGACATGGAACATTACAAGCAAAGTGTGAAAACAAGTGGAAACAAAGCTGGAACATGGCTCGAAAAATTTACCATCCAGTTCCTGACCATCTTGGTAACAACTCCAACTGCAAAACATAAGCATCTCAGAGCCCTATTCGATTGTGTGGATCGAGTCTAAGGACAAAAAGGATGGATAATTCAATTGTGTTTGGTGAATTGCGATTGCTTATTCTACATCCATACAAAAGAAAACTACAAAAAAAAAAGATCAAACGAAGAAAAACATAGCAAAAACAAATTTTAGAAAAAGGAGAGGAAAAGAAAATTCGAAATTCATGTTGAATTGAAGAAATTATGTTGAAATCTTATATGAATTGATGTTTGACGAAGATTGTGATTGAAAATTGAAGTTGATTTGGCATTGTTTGAAGCACAATTGAGATCATATGAGTAGAAAGTGTTGAAAAATCATTGTAGAGAAACTTTCTGATCACAGTTCTTTCCCCTCAAGTTGTATGATAAAATGTCTTTCATCAGATTTATTTGAATCCTTAAAGTATATTTTCAAAACTTTGTTGATTTACCTTATTCTTCGAATTCTATACTCTTTGATTC
This sequence comes from Echites panduratus, assembly GCA_035221335.1. Classification (NCBI taxonomy): domain Eukaryota; kingdom Viridiplantae; phylum Streptophyta; class Magnoliopsida; order Gentianales; family Apocynaceae; genus Echites; species Echites panduratus. The sequence goes on from JAWZTD010018713.1 coordinate 16,770, forward strand.
TATTATTTGTGGACACTTTTTGCATTCTTGCCTAGGTGGATTGCAAAGTTTCAATCGAGTTGATTAAAAACCATTAGAAAGTTCCAGAGAGGAAAAAGAGTGAGTGAGGAGCGATGATTTGTGTGATTGAAAGCCATTCAAGAGAGCTATACATGAGTCAAAGGTGAGACTATATACATATATCCCCATTTTCTTGTTTATTCAATATTCTTGAAGGTGCACAACATCAATATCATTATCTAAAGCTGAATGTGCCCTAATGGTGGAGAAGGTGGAACAATTGTCAAACAAAATGAATTATTTTAATTCAAATTCTGGGAGCTTGGAAAGAGTGGTGGATGACCACCAACCAAGGCTTCCTATAACACTTGTGCAATAAGGAGGAAGGGGGGGTGAATGTCAACCTAGTTCTTCTAGAGGTTATCGGTCAAATGGAGCTAAAAATAGATATTATCAAAGAAGTCTACCAAGGAGAAGACATGAGTGTGAAGAGTACAGTGATGAAGACTCTTTTGTCTGTGAAGATAAGAGAGACTGATGGACACAAAGAAGGGATGAGAATTCTTATTCCTACAATGATGAACAAGAGGAACTACTGAGACATGGGAGACATGTGGGGGTTGAAAGTTTACAATGGGAGAATGCAAGCCAATTGTCAAATGGAGGGAGGCCATTGGGAAATCTTATGGCAACACAAGCCATAGTAATTCTTCATCAACTAAAGTGCAAAGTGATTGGTCAAGGGAGGAAACGACACAAATGCTTTTTAGGCAATGAAGTAGTACATGGAGTATCACAATGCCCAACATGGAAGAAAATGGTGAGTAAAGAGGACGAGACCACAACCACCATAGAAGAAAATATCGAAGGAGAGCCACATGATGGTGATGAAAATGAACAAACTCATGATATTTCACCTCAAGAGAGTATTGAGAAGGATCAAGTACAAGAGATTCCTGGTGAAGTGAAGGAAGTTGATGAATGTTTAACATTTCACAAAGGGGTCAACCAAAGAGAAGATCTATTTCTTGTGAGTTGCACGGTAAATAAATATCTATGTTACATGGTGATCAATAGTGAATGAAAAGTTAATATGGCTAATCAATAGGTGGTTGATTGGTTGGGACTTAAAGGCAAGAGCCATCCAAATTTTTACAAACGTCAAGGATTGGATGAGATTGAATTGTTCATGGTTGATAAGCAAGTGGTGATTCCATTTTCTCTTGTGGGTTATGAAGATGATATATTGTTTGATGTGGTACCCATGAAGGAAGGACATTTGTTGTTGGGAAATCCTTGGCTAGTTTAAGGAGGAGCCAAAAATTGATGACCAAGGTAGAAAGTGTGTCTTCAAGAGGTTTAGAAAGAATGTGCATTTTATCTCAATGTCTCCACAAGTGAGCAAAAAGGAACAAATGAGGTTGAATAGAGAAATGAAAACATTCTATACTTGGAGAACCGATATTTCAATTGCTGAGAGTAAAAAGAACCCAAGTGAAGGAAAGAAAGAAAGTGAATATGTGTCACTTGTTAATGTACAATATGTACAAGTGAGGCATGACGAAGAGGAAACGAAATTTGGAGGTGGAATAGTCCCAAGAAAAGAATGAAGAATCTCCAATTGAAGTTAAAGAAGAGATGGCAAAAGCGGAAATAGAAAAAATAAAATAGATGGAAGTTGAGAGAGAGAAAGAAATTGAGTGAAATGTTGAGGCAGTATATTGTTATATCCATTCTTAGGGATGAATTACTAAATTTCAAACATGAAAGAATGTTGCCTCTGGTTAAACATGACATTCCAAGTACATTTGATATAAGAGAACAAGGTGTTCTTGTTAATTCTTTTAAGCTTGATGATTGCTTGTTTGGAAGAAAAGAATTGATGACTGTTTTGAAAGATTCTGTGACTGTGAATGAATCATTCTTGAGTCAACATGATTGTAATTATGTGCTTAATGTGTGTAACCAAATAGCAATTGTTGAATTCCATACCCATGATGACTCTTTGTTTGAAGGAAATGTTTAGTTCATGATTAGATCTTCCCATCATGAATTGCTAAAATTTCAATTTCATGGAAGTATATTTGAAGTACATTTTTACGCTTTGAAAACTTGAAATTCATGAGGAACAACATCTTTGAATCTTACATGAATAGACTCTCGAAATTCTACTTGGTTGTTCGAGTCTTGTGGATTTTCGATGTTACTATTCAAGATTCAAACTGCTATCTTTGTTGTATTTTGTGCATGTAGACTGTTGAACCTAAGTTCCTGGTTGTGTTGTTTGAAGAGTATTTCCTAGTGATGCATATGAGAATATGTCTATTCTTGTCAATGATAACATTTTTGAAAATTTCCTAAATTGCGTTGATTGCGAAGTTGTCCATCTTGATGATATTGTAGACTCTAACATATGTGAGAGTTACATTCGGGCTAATCCTAAACATATGCTAGACATTTTGATGGAAGACTTGTGAATGGTATGGAAAGGAAGTGTTTCATCAGCTTATTGTGCAAAAATTCCACTTTTGAAGTTCTTTTATTCCTTGCTGTATGGGGTCATAGAACAAAATGATTCAGATTGGTGACTTGACTACATATACTATTAAATTTTTGAGCTTAACATGAGCAGACTCTATCTTCAAAGTTCATTTGTTCAATGCTTGTTTCAACAATAGACCAATGGGGGTTATGATTGAAGTCATTATCTATCTTTTCAGCTTGAAATGGATAGTACTCCTTTCTTATGTACTTCTTTTAGTGATCATTTTGTGGATGAGAAGGAATACATATAAATCATGAAAAGACCACCACCACTACAAGAAATTGGGTCATACACAACGATTTTTTTTACGGCGGCTTAAAGGCCGTCGCAAATGGTGACTTTATACTACAGGTCGTCGTATATGAGAGTATATACGGCGGCCTTAGATCCGCCGTATATACACATAATTTT
>JAWZTD010018740.1:0-30162 GCA_035221335.1 Echites panduratus
TGCTTATGTTATGGTGAAAATTTTGTCATTTCTTACTAAAATTTGGATATATTCTCATTAATGAAAATATTTTTCTAAAAACAATCTAGACATATCATTCCATAAATTAAAGATAGAAACAATTTTTCTTAGGAATTCTAAAAACAATTTTTTTTTCTCTCTTAGTAACGAGAAAGGGAAAGCTCTCAACATCTCATTTTCCTTAGGAATTCTTTGTGGGTATATACTTGAACAAACAATATTGAACTCCTTAAGATGTTTGTTTAAGTCATCAGTTTCTGCCAAACTGAACTTAGTAAGATAATGAAGAAGGCTTACATTTATTTCAAATGCATTATTCATGTTTGTATAGGCAATACACGAAGGGAGAGGTTGGTAAAAAAGGGCGGCATACTTTGCAAGAGTTTGGATGTTGGATTTTGGGAGGGCTACAACACCAAAAGAGGCTAGATCTGGACGGCGTAGGCGATTTGCCGACCGGCGATCGATGCTACTAACAACAACTGATTTTAAACAACTAGCTGGTTGTGGTGGGTCACGATCTTGTTCCTCCATTGTAGCATCGACCAGAATGTTATTTGAAGAATAATTGCCCTCTTTTTCTGAACAAGACTTTCTGTTTTGAATAAGTTTTCTTTTGACTGGTTGTTCAACCACCCCACCCGGCCCTATAATAATAACTGCAAAATAAAAGAAAAAGAGAAAGTCTGGAAAAATGGAAAAATATTAATATAGACGTAATCTTCTAAGTAATTGAATAATTTATATACGATTCACCTTTGTGTATCTTCAAATACATAAATTTTGTTTGTTCATCGCAATTTTAGTTAGTCCACTTATATAAATTAGCCTTGCTATCTTAATTGTAAACAACAACCTTTGAGTGTGGAAGATCTCGAGTTCAAGGCATGACGAGCGTAGGTGAGGTGTCACTGTTAATCTTTATATAATCCTGATGATACTATGACAAAAATTGTGACTGCGGTCAAATTTCAACATTGTTTGGATTTGATCAATATTGTTGAAAATTAAAGTTGGTGCTTCAATGGCATTTGGGGACAACATATACGTTTCGAGGAAAAGTAAGAATTGAAATTTTGTCAAGGTGGAGATTTGTGAATTAGTGACTCAATTATGAGTTGGTGAAAATTGAGAATTGATGCCTAAATTTAAGGACTGGTGCCTAACTTTGAATTTTCACATTTGAAGAGAAACAAAAGTTGGAGGTCTCTCAAATCTATAAATAGAGACCTCATTCCTTTGTTTCAAACACACCAAAACAATTATCTTCTCCCTTAGACAATTTGTATCTTCTTCCTCTCTTTGTAATATTTCTCTTTGATAGTGAAATATTAATTTGGTGGTGCATAATTGGTTGAAAATCGTTAAATTTCGGTGCTTATTTTATTTTGTCTATTCAATAGTTATTATTTTGTTTATCGAGTATAGTTGTTGAGATTTATTGTGCTATTAAATTACTAGTAATAATTCTGTCTAAGGAAAGACTTGATATCTAAACGGTCCAGTTATGACCTAAGTCTCTTACCTAAGAATTATCTAGTATGATTTTTTAGTATAATAAGCTTCACGCTATTTTAAAATTGTCCGAGCTTCCGCATTACCGGCCATATAATAATAACTGCAAAATAAAAGAAAAAGAGAAAGTCTGGAAAAGGGGAAAAATGTTAGTAATATGGATGTAATCTTCTAAGTAATTGAATAATTTATATAGGATTCACCCTTATGTATCTTCAAATACATAAATTTTGTTTTTTAATCGTAATCTTAGTTAGTCCACTTATACAAATTAACCTTGTTATCTTAATGGTAAACAACAACCGATAGTGTGGAAGATCTCGAGTTCAAGACATGATGAGCGTAATTGAGGTGTCACTGTTGATCTTCATTTTATTTTTTTAAAAAAAGATAAAGATATTATGAGATTTTCTTTTTATAAAAAATTAATTTTGAAAAATAAAAAAGGTTCTCCATAAGGATTCAATACTCTATCATCATAGTGCATGTAATCTTGCTAAATATAGATGAAACTAATTTTTTCACACCAACATATATCTTCTTTTAAGAAGTTATTGTCTGTTCACTGTGGCTTTCCGAATGTATACACCCTTCTCTCATTTGGTGAAGTTGATACATTATATGCATGTAATCTTTATTGTGGTTTCTGTTTTCTGGTTTAGACTTCACTTTTTAATTAAATATTATGTGATTTGTATATAATTGGTCATTAGTGGTGATTTTCCTAAGAAGAAGACCAATCTACTTGAACCAACATTTCATTAAATACATCATTTATTTTGAATTAAATGTATCATTTTGATTTAGCTCATATCAAAATATTTCAATCAACATTTCATTCATAACTCTATTTATTAGGAATTACAACATCTAATTTTTTAAATATATTTTAAAAATCAGACATTTAATTACACATTAGTCAAAAAAAGAATAAAGACATACAATATAGACAAAGAAATTAATATTAAACAATTATTTCACTAATTAATTTGGATTAATATAAAAACAATTGAAAAGCTTATTAAATATAATCTTGCAATAAATAATTCATATATATCAATTTTCTATATTCATATTTCACAAACAGATTATATAAATATATATATATTCATAATTATAATGATATGATTATAATTTTTAAAGTTTTTTTTTTGTGTACATAAACATTATATCCTAATTACTTTATTTAATTAAATTAATATTTTCAAATAAGTGTCAAGTATAAAATTGAGTTATTTAATCAAATTTGTTGTGAATCCTTCTCCAACTTTTCGTTGCAACTCTAATTCCTCCCTAAATTTCTGATTCATGTTGATCTTCCAGAGTAGAATTAAAGGAATTGTTAAAGAAAAGTGGGTGAAACAATACAGCAAAAAAAAAAAAAAAAAAAAAGTAGAACCTGACTTTCCAGGCAAAACTGGAGGTGGCACAAATAATCTTATCATCTCATTATTATAAGGATATAATTTTTTTTTTTAAAGAAAAAGATAAATGAAGTAAATGCAGTGAATCGGTAATGTAAATTTCTTAAATTAAAAAGATTCTTAAAATAATTAAATTTAGGGAGTAATAAATAATTCAATAATATTCTAAAATTTTTTTAAAATATCTTCTACAGTGATTTTCGACATTAAACTATATTTTTATAATATTTAAGTTGCAAATCACTCATATAGTATTTATTAAGTACTTTATTTATTTATTTTTATTATATTACCTCTTTTTCTTGTATATTGCGTAGAATATAAATAGAGATATTTTAAATAAAAAAAATTATATTAATTGACGGACTTATAAATAATGACAGAGGAAATATTTTATAAATTAACTAAAGTTTTAAGAAACATTAAAATAAGTGAAATAACAATTTTTTTCCCTTTTGAAGACTTGGAAAATTTTAAATAAACACTCTTAATAGTACTATGAGTCTGTGACCGTTTGAAGTGCTTCATTTTTAGAAATAACAACGTAACTAGCTTTCCATTATCCCTGTAATACGTTTGTGTTTTTCGTAGTATAAAATAGTATAAAATATTTAGAAATTTAACTACTCAAAGTTTTATTTAACTAATATAACATAAATAAGATTATATTTTCCTGAAGAAGATACCCACATAATGTGTGGATTTTTTTTTTTATAATATATAGTATTAAATATTTAGAAATTTTAACAAATCAAAAATTTTTTGACTAATTAATATAAATAAAATTATATTTTTCCAAAGGAAGAGTATTGAAAATTTTTTTTTCTAAAAATATAGAAAAATCAAGAAGAAGTTAAAAATACTTGTCTTTTTGTTTTAAATATGTGATTTTAAGGTGATTCATCAATTCTATTCATGGATGCTCTGTTTTCAACCCAACTCAAGAGGGGTGTTAGTGGGAGAGACCCCTTCCCTCACTAGGTTAAGCAATGGTTGATTATAAGTATTTTTTTTCATTTGACACTCTTAAAGATTAGTAATATTATGAAAAATATGAAAGATTATATATGAAGGATTATATTTGTTAAATATAAAAAATTATGTTCATTGGATTTGTTTTTTTTTTATCTTAATGTATGTATATATATATATATATTTATATATATATAGATATATAAAGGGAGATGCTATTATGGGTTACGGAGCTCAAATTAAGTTGAGATTCTATTAAGTTTCTAACGGTCAACTGTCTTTTTTTTTTAAGAAAAAAAAAATTGTTCTATAAAATTTTTTTAAAAAAAATATTTTATAAACTAAATCCTAAAAAGATAAACTAAACCCTACGGGTACTTGATTAATTTTTATTATTATTTAAAAAAAAAGATAATTGACCGTTAACTTTGACCGTTAGAAACTTAACCGAATCTCAAAAATTGCCCATAATAGCATTTCTATATATATATATATATATAATATAAGTGATGGCTTAAAATTGCAAGCATGTTGATTTTAGGATTTCAGCTTTTAGTATATATAATAGATTTAAAAAGGAGAAAAGAATTTAAATGGAAAGATTACTCCTTTAATTGTGCTTTTCTCCAAAAGTTCAAGAAAAAACAAAAAATTTTAATTTTCATCATTTATTTTTCTTGATAATTTTTTTAACCTTTTAGGTCTCCCAATTATTCAGTACAAAAGGTTCTTTTAACTTTAAAATTACCTCTTTAGTAAAGTTAAAGCTCTTTTTTTTTTCTTTTTCCATCCTGTTTAATTCTTTTAATGGGTTAAAAGAGTGAAATGAAAATTCTGAAGAATAAAAATTCTACTATCTCCGTCTCATAAATATATCTCCGTCTCATAAATATAATCCATTTTATTTTTTCACGGATCTTAAAAAAAGTTAGTTAGTGTAATTACTAACTAATTAATGTAATTAATTTTAAGGGTAATTTTATTTTTATACCCGATATTTAATTTATTAGAATTGAAAGTAATAGATATGAAGAGATAATTAATGATGATAATTTTATCTTTTAACCTATAACCATCTTTCCTGAAGAAGAAACTAGATTATAATTTAAAATTAAGAAAAAATAAATATAAATTATTTTTATGAAATGGAGATATTATTTTTTTAGCTCGGTCAAGTAGTGCATCCTCCCTCTTTCCTTTTGCCTGAGCTCGGTCTCTGACGGCCACACATGTCTTGGGAAAAAGCAATGCAATAATTTGAGGGGTAGGATGGACAGAAAGACTCAACAGCTACAAGGCGGGGAATCAGAATCAACGGAACGGGGGAAAGATACTATTCTTTTTTATTTTAGCCTCTTCATATTGTGTGCGACTGCACTTGGTTTCTAAGTGCAGGTTTGAGTTGATGAACAGGGAAAGGCCGCAATACATCTCCATCATCATTCTCCCTCGGGGGGCTGATTAATTAGGACCACGACGACTGAAACGACGCAATAAATCCAGACCCGGAAAGGAGAATTCCCCGTGGTTGGCATTTGGGAAAGTCGGACTAATGCATTACTTGAAACGCAGATCAGTGTGTATATTATTAGATATGTAAACAGAGTAGGATCAGTATTATTTGTTCTTTGTGTTTTCTTGCCTTTCCACTACACTATCTCTTCATGCCAGCCAGTCAGCTAAAATATTTCTAATCAAATCGGGTTACTAATTAGAACAAACCTCCATTTCTTGCATTGCATGATTGATTCCCAGCTTATTTCTAATCCAAGAATTGGAATTGCAGCCTGCAATCCATGGATGTTCGAATGTTTTTGGTGTATAATCTTCTGAAATTTGTCAGGGCTTCGACAAATATAGAAGGAATTAATCATCACAAAGTCAGGTCATTTGGCTTAGAGGGATTATTATCATATATTAAATTCTACCCAACTTTTATCTCGTCTACTCTAAAAGTTTGAACCAATAGAAAGATAAATTTATACACTTACGTGAAAACTTGCCGGAATCATCAGAAGATGTTGTTCAATCCGACAGAGATAATTACACTATTCTTAAGAATAATGCTGTCCCTCTCTCATTACAATCCATTTATCAGAAAGTCTAAAGAAAAAAACAAAAAAGAAAAAGGAAAAAGCTTTCTTCAAGAATATATATATTTAGTGCAATATACGAAAGGCAGATCAGAGTATATATATAGATTTCTCAAACAAACAAAGAGAATGAAAAATTGTTTTCCCCAACATAACATACATTTAACAAATAAATTTCTTTTGAGAATTTTCTTGAGTATAAATATATAGTAGCCAAATGCAGATTCTTGAGAATTTCTTGACTCCAAGTCGAAAATGTTTCAGAAGAATCTTGATGGTTCTTGTCCTCTCCTTCACACATACATATATACATATAGTACCGCAGCAAAAAGAACGACAACAATTCAATATCTCAGTCTGCAACTAAAAAGGAAGTACTTCTTTTCTCAATCAAAGTACGGGTATAGGCAACATTAACTATCTGTTAAGGGTTAAACAAACAAAATCTCTAGCGATATCAAGAAGCCAAGGCTAAGGTTTCTCCTGTGAGGTATGTGATGATCATATTTGAATACAGATGGGATGGGAACTTAATGTTATTTTGTTCTCCTCTTCAAACCTTCTACACTATCTATTCATGCCAATCAGCTGATGCTTAAAGAAACTATTTCTTAACGGAAGTATGAACAATCCCTCATTTCTGGCCTGATGTCCACTTGCACAGCCTATTTGAAATAACATGATGAATAATTTCATTAGTAAGCTGCTGCTACCCTTCTGGAAGAATGGCAGCCTCAGAACACTAATTGGAAAGATATATGATTTAAAAAGAAATGTATGGAATTTAAAACAAAAAAAAAAAAAATTACCGAGACATATATGTATATCTGCTGTGTGTATAAACATAAATGTGTAACATTCATCAGATCAACACTGCATTCCTTCAGAAATCTGGTTCATTGTTTCTGCCCAGAAAAGAAGAATAAATGCCTCAGCAGACAAATTTAGAAAATTGAAATTAAGGTGAGACATATATATAAACCTCGTTTTGTATGTCAACAACTAATTGCTCATTTCCTTGTTCCTCCTGTTCTTCTTTAATTCTCTTGGCAGAAATTTCTGCGGACGATGTGCAATCCACTAATCTGATTACCTGCAGTGTTGCAACTTCTGCCAAACAAGAAGGGAGTTCATTCAGTTTCCTACAGTAGGTCAAATGTAATTCCTCTAAGCACAAAAAATGATCTTCAGAGGCATTCCATTCTTCAATGCCCAAGAAAGACAATTTCAAGTACTTGAGTTTAGGAAATTGTCCATCAACCATTTCCCAAATTGCTCCCACAAAGGCTCTAGATTTTAATTCGAGAATCTCAAGATTTTCAAGTTCCCCAATCTTGGAAATCTCTGCCCATGAAACTCTGCAATTTATTATAACCAATTTTTTCAGGTATGGTGGAAAATCCAACTTGGAAAATCTTCCCCTACTCCGACTCTCAAGACTTACCTCTAGCGATTCAAGTTTCTTGGGAAAGTTCAATTTGGGAAAGGGAAAGCTTGCTCTATCTTGTAAGAAAAATACAACTTTTAACTCAACAAGATTGGGCATTAGCTTTAAAATTTCCTCAATATCTTCTTCATAACTTGCTCTTAGATAATAAAAGGTTCGCAAGTTGTGAAACGTCGAAGGCATCTCCCAGATTCTTTCGCTGCAGTACCTGAGACAAATACAACCTCCAAAGCAGAAGTTTCTCAATCTCAACATGCTGCAAATATCCTCCAACAATACAGGAAATAGTGACCCATCCAACAATAGAGGAAAATTGTCCATCAATGCAAGAAAATTGTCCATTATAAGGCTCTCTAGATTCTGGAGCTTTTGAATATTTGAAATGACCTTAACTCCATCTTCAAAGTTAAATCTTTCAATAGCTAAAACCCTCAAATGAGTCAGTGTGAACATTGCAGGATCATAACCACGAATGAGGACGGTTATTCGCAGCACTCTCAGAAGTTTAAAGTCATTTAATTTCCACCAAAAAGTCTTGAAAATTGGAAAAGGAAGAGGAAAACAGATAATGAGAGTTCTTGTACGATAACCAGAAAGGTTTGACTCGAGAAACCGCAAGTGGTCATCAGAATAGATGCACAGCCGGTATTGCTCTTGCCACCACCGATCTTGAACACCAGTAGAGGATAAAGTGGAGGTGATAGCCTTACCATCTAATGAGGATACTATTTTCAGCATAAACCTTTCATCGCAAGCTTTTGCCACAGCAAATTCATGTAAGAGATCATGGACTCGACTTGCATCAACTCCACCCAAGGGTCTTCTTCTGGAAACCATTACAAGGCCTCTATTAATAAGTTCATTCAAAACATCCTCTGCTGCGTCCTCTAAGTTTTTCAGTTCATTATTTCCTAATTGGACAAAACCTTCGGAAATCCATAGCAAACTCAACTTCCTTGTGGGGACATCTTCATCCTCGGGAAAAGCTGCAAAATACAGAAAACATGGTTTCAAGTCATCTGGCAAACTTTGGTAACTAAGTTCTAATATTTTCCAGCACTGTCCTTGTGGATCCTCAAGTAGAATCGTCGCCAAGCTTTTTGCAACTTTCTTCCAATTTTTTCTCTCTTTCGCTTGAAGGATTCCAGCAATCAACTCAACGGCAAGGGGTAAGCCATTGCAGTTTGCAGCAATTTCACGTCCAACCTCGACAAGTTCTGGAGGACAGCTTCTGTTTCCAAATAACTTAACCTTTAGCATCTCCCAGCATTTTTCTTCTGATAATAGTGAAAGATGAAATTTTGTACTCCCTACACCAGCTTGTGTAGCAATGTCTTCAAATCGGCTTGTGAACATAATCCTACTCCCATTCTCGTCATCCGGAAATGACTTTTTTACATCATCCCATGCCTGAATATTCCAAATATCATCCATGAGGATGAGGTATCGTCTGCCCTTCAGACTTTGGTACAACCTGCGATCTAAATCATCATCTCCATAATCATATCTTCTACTTATATCACTAACTTGTTGCAAAATTTCAAGCAACAATCTCCTCATGTCATGTACATGACTAACGCAACACCTTGCCTGAACATGGAAATGGCAGGTAACTGAAGGAAATTGAAACACTGAATCAGCAAGAGTAGTCTTGCCAATTCCAGGCATGCCCACAATTGAGATAATATGTAGCTCTCGCAGTTCATTTGTCAGTTGCCCTACTATTTTCTGAGCTTCCACCCCAAAATCCACAAATTCAGTTGTTCTGTTTTTATCTTGCAGTCTCTCTTTGGAACTTAGGACTTCATTGTCTTTTTGGAAATTAAATTCTGCTGAAATTTGAGAAGAAAAGCTAGAAGGCCTGTCCACCGAGATGTTTCTCATAGTTTCGAGCTCTAACTTGATTGTCTTCATATCCTCGATTAAATTAAACAGCCCCAACTTGTGACAGTGGAGGGGATGGTTCCTGCTCAGAAATGAATCAATGATAAACTCAGTTTGATATGCAATGTCCAGGAAATGAGTCCATTGACTTCGAAAATCAACACTTTGGTTAGGCTGCTTTGAAATTTCAAAGAAATCTTTCTGTAGGGACAGCAGCTCCTTTTGAACTATTTCAATGTGATGCTTTAAGGGGGCAACTAAATGAACTTTGGTGTTTAGCAATTCCTTCAGATTTTGGAAAAGACAACCAATAAATCCCTGTCCATCAGTTCTTGGAAAGTTTGACTGCAATGACTTTGGAACATACCGTTCATAAATGGCCCTTATATCTTTCTTTGCATTCATAAATTTTATTTCCAAATCTTTAACTTTGCTATTCAATTCCAATGCTGTATCATCGTTAAGCGAGTAAATAGCACATACAGTGTCAATGATCACAGCATTTATTCGCTCAAAGAGACAATAGGAGTTTTGATCTTGCTCTGAACACTCATATGAAGATTTATCCTCTGAGAGAAATTTAATCAGAAATTTCAAATCCTCCTGCAGGGACAATAAAAATGTGAAACTAAGATTAGCATCTGAAAGCTCCGGTATATTATCTCCTAGAGAATCAAGAAAGCCCAAGTCAAATTCATCCATTGCTCGTGGTACCATGTTTGAAGCTTTTAGAGTTCTGATATAGATCTCTCTGGCATCTGGATTTTTTGGACTAATCTTTCGAAGCTCAGTCAAAAGATGCATTTTCAACTCACTTGAATTCCCTTCAGTCATCTTCTTTTCATCAATGCAACATAGATAAAAGAGGCATGACATGTTATCCAACAGAAGCTCAGTAAGAATTAGAAGATCTCTCAAAGTTCCACTACACCTTTTTTTTGTAAAACCAAGGAAATTTCTCAAAAACGTCAGGCTCGTCTGAGCAATTTCAAATTGTTCATTCAGAGGGCCAACCAGTTCAGCATTACGTTTCAGCAAATCTTCAATAATATGCAGGAGGGAGTTGAGATTTTCCATAACAAATTCATCACTCAATCCATAATATTCTTGCTTGGAAAGTATGAAGTAAACTCCTTGGATATCAGGCTTTAAAAGCTGAAACCTTGCTAGGACAGTAGAAAGTAGACGATCCTTCACTAGTGAAATTTCGATCATATCTGCCCTCATTAGCCTTTGGAGGTCCTGTTTTGCATCTTGGAACACACTATGGATTCTCTTGAGATGAGCTTTCAATTTTACATCTTCAATATGCCACTTTCCTTTACAACTAAGAAAGACTTTCAGAAAGCCTGCCATGAATTCAAGTGCTTTCACTTCATTTTCAATATTCCACCTGAGTTGATCTTCTGCAATAATAAAGTTATTGGACTTATCTATTTATCGTAATTTCATAAAAAGAATATCCTTTTACATAAACTATTGTATTACTTATTTAACATATCAAACACAGGCCAATCCCATAAGCAACACCAATTGAATTGTTTAGTTATGAGGTCATCTTCCTATAAGAAACAACCATAATAATTGTGAAAACAAGCTTCGCAAGGTCCTTGCCACAATAGTTTAGGACAAGAGTTAAAGTCGTATCAAGAACTTGTTTGTTATCCTTTATGATGATGTGTAAACCCATAAAGATTGTTACTAAAGCATGTAGTTTGAAAGAGAAAGTTGACAAGTTCATTAGACTTATTCTTTTGCTAGCACATCTCATTTAATGGGCGAGAATCCAAGCTTTTTAGTCTTGTTTTCAAAGTCACAAAGTATAGTTTCAAATCTTCTTGTTGATATTGCTTGATTTTTCAAAATTTGATAAGATGAAATGCAAAGGTTGAGCACAAAAAGGCAATTCTGTCTATTGAATTTTTTTTTTTTTTAGTACTTGAAAGTTAATGCAGTAAGGGAAATTCACAATTAAATTTGCAAAATTATGATTGAAATTCAAAATCAAGACAGCTTCAACAAAGTATAGATACATAGATTGAATTCCTACCAGGAATCAATTGGTGTCCTGTTTCTTGTGGCACATCCTCCCGAACAGTCTTTCTGGGGAGCTCTCCCACGGAAGCCTCACGAATCACCTCTGTCTCTTTTTGAAGATTTTCAAACTCCATTTTTTTGACGTTAATGTCTTCAATGAAGACAAACAGCCATAGATAGAATTCCCAGTACTTGCATGATTGAGGCGGAAATGATACAAAGAAATTCTCTGCCACACTTCTGATGTCATTTAAACGCATCGTTTGGGATTGAAGTTGTTCCCAAGTCAAGTTTCTGATGGTTTCAATTAGGGACAACATCTTCTCCTCGAAGACCTCAGGCAAAGTACTCTGAGAATGAAGAGAACGACAGTAATTCAGATTTTCAATTTCAAACCGATCCCTCATTCTATCTGGAATCTTCGTTAATGGACTTAATATGTCATCAGGATTAGTAATTCTTCGAAATTTAGTCTTGAGCCGCCATGCTTCTGGAATGTACTTTTCATATGCTCTTCTGAAGACTTCGTTTGCAAAATTTACACAGTCCTTCACATCTAAATCTAAGCCCATCACCAAATACATAATATTTCGATCACGACGATTGTTGTGCAGCATGTAAATAAGACAAAACATCTTAATGATTGCAGCACTTACACGATGCCACAAATAATTGGAAATCAAGTTAAGCTCATTTATTTTCCAAAGGGCATATGTGTTTGATGATTTGTAGCTTCTGAAAGTTAAGAAGAGTAATCTGAGCTCCTGATGTAGGGATAAAATTTCTTCTTTGCCAAATGACCCCCAAGGAAAACTAGTGTCTGGAAGCTCCTGTATATCCTCTCCAATAGAATTAATATAACTCCACAGAAAACTCCAAGAATGTATAGAATCATTTTCTTCGGATGAATTCCAAGATTCAAGAGATTTGATATACATATGTCTAACAAGTGGCTGTGCAGGACTGAAATTCTGTAGATAGGATGAAAGATGCATTATCATCTCATCGCTCATCTTTTCATTGGCAGAAAACATTAGATAGAGGAGACATGACAGTTTACCAAGCAGATATTCGGCATGAATTATGAGGTCTTTGAACATTCTAATTTTATTGCACCTTTTTGCAATAAAATCAAGCAAATCTTTCAAAAATGTTAGGCCTTTTTTAGCAGCTTCGATTTCTACCTTTACTGGATCAACTACTTCAGCTTTATACCGTGGCAGATATCCAATAATGTTCAAGAGAGAGCTGAGATTTTCCACTACAACTTCACAATTCAAGCCAAGAGTAGTTGATCTGGAGGATGCAGAGAGCAGTGCATAAACTTTGCGGATATCTGACTCTAAAAGCACAAGCCTTCGTAGTGAGCTTGAAATCAGATCATCCATAGGTAACCACCAGCTGAAGCCCTGTGATGCAGAAATCCTGTTGAATTGTGTCCAACATCGTCGAATATCGAAATCTACACTTCTGAAAACAGCTCGGATATGAAGACGAAGAGCTCGTAAATCTCTGTTTTCGGTGTTATGATTTCCCCCGCCACCAAAAAATACCAGAAGAATTGCAGTCTTCGGTAGAAGCGAACGGACTTCAGTTCTCAGACTTAGGGGAAAGTCTGGATCCGCACTTCCCCTTTCGATCCGATGCAGGAAACCTAAAAGATTATATTCTCCATTGCTGGAGGAAGCCATGGGCCTTTGTTCTGAGTAAGCCATGGGCATTCAATTCACCTATGATTTTGAAACTGAAAATTTTCTGTTCAGAGAAAGAGATAGTATTTCTTAAATTATTAGTTTCAATAAATGATTAGTTAGTTCTTCTTTTCCTTTTCAATTAGGTAAAGTTCTGATAAAGTTCCGGTATTCATCATCAATCAAGCTATTACTACTAAAGCTCAAGTTCAAAACGGAAAGTGCCCCATTGGTACCCATGGAAGCTATTGTAATAATAATTTAACCTACTATGGTTCGAATATTGCTTAATGTAACATTAAATCTTTAAAGATAGATTTTTCTTTTTAAATCATAATGATATATCTTCGATTTATATATATTTTAAGGATTAAATGGTGGGATCGAATTCAGTTTTTCTTTTTTTTTTTAAGTTTAAAACGGAAAATTTTTGTCAGCTTCCTTTTTTTTTTTATTATGATGATGTCCGCCCTTTTTAACTTTTTGCTTTTGCTTTGGTTTTTTTTAATCACGATGTTTCCCACCTAATTCATCAACAGCGACTCACGAAGGCAAACGCGAAGGCGAAAGCTGTAAGATATGTGCAGAATATCACCAAAGCAAATTCGAAAGCTTCTTGTACGTGTTCTGATTTTAGAAGCTTTAATATTTTAGAGGCTAAATCAAGATGTTATTTTTATTATTTTAGGGAGGAAGCAAGCTTTTGATTTTCCCATGAGATAAGACCGACTTCGCTCTCATTGAGCATGGACTTGACTTGGCACCCTTTTTTGGATGGGGTTTCAAAAACACTCTTAAAATAGGAATTTTTTTTTTTTTTTTGGCACCTTAATGATAAGATTTGCTGAGAAAGCGAATCCAATGGATTTACTTCTTCCTGCAAGTGATGATACACAGGAACTTCCAGACTTTCGATCTTGGACAAGGGAGAGGGGGAGAGGAAAATCTAAAAACAATAGAGAAGGGCAGAGGATATCTCTTGATTCAATTCCGACGCTCAAGTTAGTAGAGGCTATGGAATAATCTTTCGTATCCAAAGAAAAACATACCTTCTTGGTTGGCTTATTTCTAATATTTATAAGGAGGATCAGTGATAATATCATTATTATTGATCGACTGGAGGAGGAACCATACTCTTTTGTCGGAGAGTGGTTACTTAGATTTTTTGTAAAAAGGTAGCGGTTATGATTTAATCAACGTTTCAAGATATTGGTACTGATTTATAATCATTGCTCATAGTGGTAGCATTAAATGTGATCACTATTTAAAAGAGTGGGGCTTCACACACTAATTCCCTTTTCTCGATCCCTGTGAGTTGAGGTAATTCCTTTCTGCTTATTAGAGGTGAGAAAGAATTCTTGAGCGAATTAGGCTCCACATAGGTGAGCTCGCTACTCATCTATCTCTGCACCTCGCTAACTTAGTTGCAAGTGGGGCCCTAAAGGCCCTGGACTCCTCAATAGCCCCTAGCATATCTTGCCATGAGATTTGTGAGATGCGGCATCTTGACTTAGGTGTGAGATGGTTGGCTTTGTCCTAGTTATGATAAGACCTGTTATGATCTCTGAATAGTTGCGTCCCATCAGTTGCTGATCACTTGTTTTGGCATTAAATGTGGTTTGAAAATCGAGGCAATTAGATAGGTTGAAACACCTCGAGTCCTGTTCCTCTTCCAGATTCAAAAAAATTCTCTCTTTTTTTTTGGAATATGTATATATATATATATCTTCTCTCTTCTCTATTTTTTAAATGCTCTTCTGTTCTCTTTTCGTCTTTGAATTCCTTGAGCGGCAGTTTCTTCTCCAAGCAATGGTATCGTCTTCCACCCTCGAGTAGAACTTTGTCAATTTGAGGCTCATCACCTGACTTGCACTTGGCCCCTCCTTCTCAGTTCATTTTGAGGACTGGAATCCTTGCCTGTTATTTCTTGTGAAAGTTTGAAGCTTTGTTGTAGGTTCATTCTTCCCTGTTGGTTGAAGGTACTGTCGTTTCCTTTCATTTCTTTTTTATCTTTCTCCTTCATATTTTCCTATTGACTTCTGTTAGTCATGGTGAGATCTCTCGAATTAGCGATTAGAATTCTAGATCATAGATTATATGAGAAGACTTCATCTGGTATGTTATGGAAATCCTGTAGAGGCTTGCGGGCTTTTATAGTGAGGCGAGCGGGAGAGTATAAACTTGTTCTGATTAAGGGTCCCTCTGACGAGCTGTTAACCATCCACGGCCTAATCCTCGAACTTATGACCCCTAGGATCGAATTAAAAGATGAAAGCCTTCTGCAGTATTATTTACAAGAAAAGATGCGAGGTGATATTGTATGGTCTTTTGCAGAGTCTTGCGGGATGGCTCAGGCAGCGGGATCCTCTAGTAGTAAGGTTTATACTGTTAAAAAAAAGCTCTCTCAAGAGAAGATGAACAAACTGATGGTCAAATTCAACATAGATACCAACATTTACAAGGCTCATTATTGTCGTGAGGCCGGGCTCCAATCCCGTGATGACTACGCCTTGGTGTTTATGCATCAACTTGAAAGCGGGTTACGGTTTTCAGTCGATCCTTTTATGGTAGAATTTGTGGATGCATGGATGCTTGCTACCCTCTCGCAACTTCATCCAAATGTAGTATGAGCTTTAGTATATTTATCACTATTTGCAAAACAATGGGTTTTGAACCAACTTTGAATGTCTTCAAAGTCTTTTTCATTATTACTGGCGATCATACCCTTTCTGTTAGATCTCACGCTGGAGCTCCAAAGTTGATGGTTCCCTTCAGGTCCAAGGTGCTCTATTTTGCACGAGTATTTCTTTCTTTTAGAGAAAAAAGGTGGCTGGCCCTTTAGCTCTATCGGGCACTCCACCATAATGGGTTTGCGAGATAGCAAAGATGATGTGAAGAGTGGAGATCAAAATTCTTCGTCAGGTTAGCTGGGCCTTGTATGGTAACATACAGGGTTCAAGGAAGCAGTTATATTATTTTCATGCTCTTGAGTTTAAAGATAGAGATCTCGCCGTTTGTGGGATAGGCACTGTTGAGGGAGTGGTTCCCAAGCTAGCCCTCAAATCTCCCCCTATGAGGACCTATCCCTTTCGTTCTCCAATAAGATGTGGTCCCTACCCCAAAGTAATCAGGTAGCTTTATTTCCCTTGTGTTATCCATCTTGGTTTTTTTTTTTTTAAATTGACTTTTTATTTTTGTAGAGATGGTCTCCGCCAAGAGAATGCTTGACTTGATTCAAGCAAACAAGGAGTGAGCTCAGTCTCAGCTGAATTAAGCTAACAACCGAATATCCCTTTCTTCATGTGGTTGATGAAGTGACTCACGAGGAACCACACATCTTGCTGCATCCGTCTCCCTTGCCTAGGGATAAAATCTTGATCCCCGGGAAGAGAGATCGCAGCTAGTCCTACTAACGCAAGGAAAAGGGTGGCCACAGCCCGCCCCTCTAAACGAGCTAGCGTTACGGAGTCTTCTAGCGGTGGGGATATTTTGGTCAGGGTTCCTCCTTTGGAGGCAGTCCCTGAGGTGCCCCTGGAGCTTCCCTCAAATGCGGATTCTTCTCAAATAGAGGAGCAGGACCCTCCTGAAGTTCTTGTTGACATCCCTGATCCCATTGGGGTAATTCCCAATTCTGCAGGATATACCCCCTCTCAGTACAGTCACCCTCTCCAAGTGGACATGATTCTCCCATGGGATTATGACAATTTTCAATTTCGTGCCAGCCTGGCCACTATCAGGGATTTGAAACACATTAGGTTGCATTTCCATTCCCCAGAAGCTGGATTTCACATATGCTAATGTTGCCAAGCATTTAAGGAAGAACATGGTCTTGCGGGCGAGCAACCTAGAAGCTCGCTGTCTCTATGGGGTTTTCCCAAGATAGAGCGATCAATCAAATTGGGGCACACCTTTCGGATGTAATTGGTTTGCTTCATCCACCTTTTCCTCCACCTTTTCCCAATTTTTTTTATAACTCCACCTACTTGCTGGTTAGCTTGCTGCTATTCCATATTGATGAAGCAATGAGGAAGCAAGATAAAGAGGCAGAGAAGCTTTCTTCTAATTTGGAGAAAATCTCCACTGTCAAAGAGATTAGGGCCTCTCTTTACCCTAAATACAATAAAGTGAAGGGGGACCTAGTTGTTGCCAATAAGGACAAAGCTGAGCTTGCTACTTCTCACATTATCTTGGAGTCTTCACAGAGAGATGCTCATGAGGCCAAGGAGAAGAGCAAAAATCTAAAGGCAGAGAGTTAGAGTGAGCCAGGGAGGAGATCACGGCTAAGGGTGAAATGTTGAATTATTTTTCCTGGGGTCTCTCTAACATAGAGATATTGAGAGCTCGTGGAGGAGTTGCAGGCGAGCTATGAATCCATCTACTATCAGAAAGAGGTGGCCGATCAGATTCGGGCTGAATATAAGACTTCAACTGATTATCAGAATGACCTTGCTCATGAGGCGTTTGGGTACTACAGACGGGGTGTTAATTTTGCCACCTGAATGCTCCTTGACAAGGTACCGCTTGATATTCTCTTCCAGTTTCACGAAGGTTATGCCTTTCACCCGTTATGAGTCAGAGGAAATTGTTGAGTTTGATGCTTAAGATGGGAGACCCACCTCACTTAGTTCCCAATTTTTTTGAACTTTACGAAGATTGGGTTCATGGGAGAGGGGTGGATGCCGCTTCTAGTAGGTCGCCAGCACCTGTTGAGTTGCCCTCAGTTGCTAAAGGATCAACTCCATCTGCCCGCATAGATTCCCCTCATTCCCCTGCTCTTGATGTAGCCCCCGGTTCCAATGATAAGGAACCTCTAGAGATTGTTAATTAGGCACAAAATTTTTACTCTTTTTTTTTTAATGATTTCACCTATTGACTTTGCTATTTCGTATACTTAAAGTTATTTTTGAGGATTTGTTATCCTATTCTTGATTTCATCAATCTAACTGCAAGCTTTCTTCACTCCTTTTTTTTTTTATTCTGCTAGCCCTACGAGCTTCGTCTGCGGGTTCCTGCCCAATTAATTGACTGGTATATAGGAATCCTCAACGTCTCTTTGCCATCCTGCAAAGTAAACTAATGGAATGACTAATGAAAATATATGTATATATTTTGTAAAAAGAGGTTTGACTAACAACGGGTGTCGTTGCTTGCCTCTTTTCTTGCTTTATACAAAATATTTCTTTAGATGATCTGAGTGCCAAGGATTGAGCAGTCGCTTTCCATTCATTTTTTTCTAAAAGGAAAGTTCATTCGTGAGGTTCTTCTACCAGTCTATAAGGTCCTTCCCAATTTGGAGCGAGCATCCCTCTGTCCGTCCTTTGACCGGTGGCCTCAATATTCCTGAGGACCCAATCACCCAATTGAAGTCCTCTAGGTTTTACTCTTTGATCATGATACCTCTTGGTTTTCTGCTTGTATAGTTTCATTTGTACTTAGGTATTCATTTTCCTTTCTTCTAGCAAGTCTAGATCATTTAGTCTTGTCTATGTATTTTGTTCTTTACTGAAATTAGAGATCCAATATGTCGGAAGCGCCACTTCTACCTAGGCAATAGCTTCTATTCCATAAACTAAAGAGAAAGAGCTCTCTCCTGTGGACCTCGTGGCCGAGGTGCGAATGGACCATAATACTGAAGGTATGTCGTCTTCCCATTTTCCATCTTTACCTTCCAGGCTCTTTTTTAAGGTGGTAATTATTAATTTATTTGCAGCTTCAGTTTGACCATTGCCCTACGGGTGTGCTACCGATGATTTCCAATGTTTAATTTTAAGGTTTTCATTCTGTTGTGAATTTGGTATAAAAATGTGTGCCATGATTCGTTACCACAACGCTTGGAATCCCATACCGACACAATATTTGATCATGGAAGAAATTTAGTATATTCTCCTCTGTCGGGTGGACCAATGCTTTAGCTTATATCCACTTGGAGAAATAGTCTACCGCGACGACCAGGAACATCCTTCCTCCACTTGCTTTAGGGAAAGGGCCCATCTAATCCATCCCCCATATGTCAAATGGCCAAGATGAAATTACAGGGGTTTGGTTTATTGAGGGTAGCCTAGGTATATGGCAGTATTTCTGGCATTTGTCACACTTGCAAGCGTACTCCTTTACGTGATGTTTCAGCAATGGCCAATAATACCGAAGGTTAAGTATGCTGTCCGCCATTGACATAGCCCCTGGATGGCCGCTGCACATGCCTTCATGGACTTTCTTTAGGAGTGGAATGACTATTTGCGGTGGAACACATCTCAAAAATGGTTTGGAGAAAGATCGTTCGTACATGGCATCCCCAATGATTGTATACCTCGTTGCCTTTTTCTTGAGCATCAACACGAAATCTGATTTTTCTGGCAATTTTCCTTACCTTAGGTAGTCTTCCATTTTTTGCACCCAATTTGCCTCCTTGATCGTCAAAATTCTTTCCTGTGATCTTCCTCGCGAATGTGAGATGCTCAGTATCAATCTTTCCTCAATTTCTCTTTCTTCTATTATCCCACAAGGTGATGTTGCTGCCAACTTGGAAATGTAATATGCCCACTGGTTCTCATTCCTCGATACCATAGAGAGCTTGAAGTCTTCGAACTTCTGGGCTTCTTGATTGACCTCGTTGCGGTATTTCTCTAAGCTTTCCTCATTTGTTTGAAATTCCTTATTGACTTGATTTACCACAATTTGAGAATAGCTTCTTGCAATTATCTTTCTTATCCTCAGAAGTCCTGCCAATAGTACCTCGTATTCTATATTATTATTGGTTTCTTCAAAGAGAAACTTGACTCTCTTTTCTAGTACAATTTTCTTGTAGGGTGAGCTTAAAGTGATTCCTGCTCCCCTACCCTCTTGGTTAGTCAAGCCATCCACGAACAGGGTCCATAGATGTTGTGGGTTTTCTATAGTTTCTTTAGAGCATTTTGTTTCCTGGGAAAGGGACTCTTCCTGGTTTGTTGATATTTCGACAATGAAATCTGCTAGGGCTTGGCATTTGACTGACTTTCTAGGGACGAAATTTATGTCATAAGCACTAAGCTCTATGGACCATTTTAACATCCTCCCGGAGGTGTCCAACTCATGAACCTTAAGGGTGCATTTGTGTAAACATTTATGGTGTGACAATCAAAATATGCTCTAAGTTTCCTAGAAGTGACCACCAAGGCATAAGCTAACTTTTTTGCATTAGAATATCGAATTTCGGCCTCTTGGAGGGCTTTGCTTACATAATAGATAAGTAATTGTCTATTGTCTTCTTCCTTAATTAAAACTGGTTACTATTAAATCAGAAGCAGTGATGTACAAATAGAGGACACTGCCTATCTTAGGGCTGGCTAGGAGTGGTAGCTTTAGCAAATAATCCTTTAAGTCATTGAAAACCTTTGAGCATTCCTCTGTCCAGGCGAAGTCTTTCTTAGCCCCTTTGAGTGCTTTGAAAAAGGGGAGGCATTTTTAAGCTGATCTAGACATAAACAGTCCCAAAGCCGCTATACTCCCTATCAATTTCTGGACTTCTTTTAAACAATTGATGATCCCTCACTAGGTTACCATGAACCCAAGAAACTTCAATGACTCTACACCGAAAGTACATTTGGTGGGGTTCAGCTTTATGTCGTACTTGTTCAAATTGTCAAAGATTTCTCTTATGTCTCTTAGGTAATCTTCTTCTTTTTTTAGTCTTAATGACCATGTCGTTGATAGAGACTTCTATATTAGTCCTAATTTGAGATTTCAACACCAAATTCACCATTCTTTGATAGGTGGCTCCAACATTTTTCAGATCGAATGGCATAATGTTGTAACAATAAATGCCTTCATTTGTTCAGACTGAAGTGTGGATCTGATCCTTTTTTGGCAGCTTCACTTGATGGTAACCAGAGAAGGCATCGAGAAAGTTGAAGACCTTGTATCCCGTTGTAGAGTCTACCATAGAATCTATCCTTGGCAGGGGATAGCAATCCTTAGGGCATGCCTTATTTAGATGGGTGAAATTGACATACATCCTCCATTTCCCAGTGACTTTTTTTACCGTTATGATGTTAGCTAACCAGGTCGGATACTTGACCTCTCTGATGAAGCCAGCTGTGAGAAGCTTGGCAGTTTCTTCTTTCATAGCCATATCTTTCTAGGGCCCAAACTTTTTGGGTCTTTGCTGGACATGTTTGAAGGCGGGATTGATATTGAGATGATGAACCATCACTTCCTTATCTATTCCCGGCATTTGGTGTGTCTCCTACGCTAAGGTGCCAACATATTCTTTAAGGAGTTGTATCATTGCCTGTCGACCTTCTGTGGGAAGGGAAGTTCCTACCTTTATCTTCTACTCGAGATAATTTGGGTTGATTTCTACTTCCTCGAACTCATCATTTTTTCTTGTGGGAAAATTAACGGGCATCTCCTCAATAATGAATATTGTTAAAGCTTTTTCATCCTCATCCTGCTTCCCTTTTCTACTAACCAACTAGTGTCGCAATATCTCTTTGGGGTTGCTCTTGATTGTGAGAACTTGCCCTTTTGTTAAGAGTTTCACCTTTTGGTGAGGAACGGATGATGCCATCTCGAAGGTGGCCTGCGAAGTGATTCCAAGGATAGCTTTGTAAGAAGAATTTAAATCAAGGATGAGAAAATTAACCACCTCGATTCTGCTGAGGTCGCCAGCTCCTAGTCAAACTAGAATGTCTATGCTTCCTTTGACTTGCACTGTGTGGTTAATGAATCCTTTAAGACCCCTGCATAAGGAGTAAATTATGTGTCCTAAATCCCCATTTTCTTGAAACAAGAATAATAGAGAATATCTCTTCCTACACCTATGTCTATCAAAACCCTTTTGACCTTCCCGAGTTCTAGACCCTTTACTTCGAAATATGCTTCTATGCTTAAGGGATAAGTTCTAGAAGTAACAGTGGGAGAGAGCCAGCTCCTTTTAAAAGATATGGCCTCCTCTTCTCCCACAATTTCAGCCACGGAGAAGATTTGATTCAAAGAATGAATCTACTTTGGGAGTTAGGTGTTGGAAGGGACAGATTCCTTGATCATGTTGATGGTATGTTCTTCTCTAGATGGGCTAACTCGCTCCTCGCGCTTTGCAATGTCAGCTTTATACTCTTGCAAGTACCCATTCTAGCAACCTCTTAATGGCCCTTCTCACTTGCAAACATTACTCAGTTGAATGGCCATAATCCCGATGAAAGGCTCAATATCTTTATGGGTGCCTCTTATCTTTATTCCCGGGATTAAGGGGCTTGGGGTCCATGACCCTGAATTACTCTTTAAGTATGGAAATCAGTTTTGCTTGGAGCTGTTTAAGGGGTTGAAGGCTTCTGTCTTCCTTGTAATGTTCTTCCCGTCACGATGATCAATCTTTGGTGAGCTGGTTTTTCTCTCCGCAAGTTGGCAAGGTCCACTTTGCTGGGAGACCGCCAGTTTTCTCGCTACCTTAAATATTTCAGCAACTGTTTTGGGTGGACGGATGAGGAATTCTGTTTTCAAGTAGGTAGAGGACCATCCATGAATAAACGAATGGAGGGCCACTTCCATGCTTTCTCCCTATGTCATCATATACCTTTTTAAACTTCTCGATGTATGACTCAAGGCTCTCTCCTTGGTACTGCTTAAAATTGAAAAGATCTCCCTGGTTCTTGGCCAGGGATATTGCGTTTCCAAACCTGACGAGGAACTCCCTCTCTAAGGAGGACCATTCTTCGATTGATTCTGGTTTTAGGTTAGTAAACCAGGTGGTGGCCTTGTCTCCTAGGAGGATTTTCCAATATCTTTTCTCCCACTTGGCTCCTAGAGGCTCATGATCTTGCCCTTCTCATTAGGACTTCATCAACCTTTGGCTCTACCACTTCTTTCCTGTTTAGCTTGTCTCTATTATTTTGATCATTTTGGCAACTTTCTTCCCTGAGCAGGATATTATTTGACTGGTGGGTTGAGTGTGACGGCATCGGTGTTGGAGGAGGCAAGGTATGGGCAAATGCTGCCATGCTTTGATTCAGCTTGGCCCATTCCATGATTATTTGGCTCTTCTCACGGGCCATTTGCAGCTCTTCTTCCAACCCCTGTATCCTAGAAAGGCGGGGAGCCCATCGTCGATTAGTCCTCTATTGAAGTTGAGAGTTCTCCTAAGGTCTTTGGCGTCTAACTCTCCTATTGTGGGCAGTCCCAACCTTCTTTTAGCCAGGATCTGCCACTCTCTTTTATTTGGATAGTGCCAGGAGTGATAGGCTCTCCTCAAAGACACATTCGTTGATCCCTATGAACAAGGGGAGTATAGTGTCTTGGTTTATCTTGCTCCATTCCCTTTCCTTTACTGGATGGCGTCATGTGCATAAGTATTTGATAGCTTAGTTTTCTGAGAAATTATATAGTTCCCAGTAACAGAACTAACTGATGATACACGGGAACTTCCAAACACTCGATCCTGGAGAAGGGAGAGGAAAATCTGAAAACAATAGAGAAGGGCGGAGGATATCTCCTGATTCCACTCCCACACTCAAGTTAGTAAAGGCTATGGAATAATCTTTCGTATCCAAAGAAAAACATACCTTCTTGGTTGGCTTATCTCTCCTATTTATAAGGAGGATCGGTGGCAATATCATTATTATTGATCAACTGGAGGAGGAACCATACTCTTTTGTCGGGAATGGTTACTTGGATTTTTGGTAAAAAGGCGGCGGTTATGATTAATCAACTTTCCAAGATATTGGTACCGATTTATAATCATTGCTCACAGGGGTAGATGTGATCACTATTTAAGTGAGTGGGGCTTCACGTGCTAATCAACTTCTCTTCCTTCTCTTGATCCCTGTGAGGGGAGGTAATTCCTTTCCACTTATCAGAGGCGAGAAAGAATTCTTGAGATAAAAAGGCTCCACATAGCCGAGCTCGTCACTCCCGTATCTCTGCACCTCGGTAAGTTAGTTGCAAGTGGGGCCCCAAAGGCCTTGGACTCCTCAGGCATAAATGATTTTGAGACACATAGAATTTCCATTCCATTACTTCTCAAAATAGCTAGTGCTACATACATAACTAAAAAAACTTGGAAAAGGCTGCATTACGGAAGAAATTGAAAGTGCTCTCTTTGCAAATTTGGAATGATGCTTAGAAATCAAAATCGGATTTCATAGATAATCAAGGGGAAAAGGTGTCCTTTCAAAGATTTATACGATTTGTATATAAATTTTTTTGCTTTTTTTTTCCTTTCTGCCATGTATACCAGATTTGCAACTAAACTTGAATTCTATTAATTACCAAACATTAGTAGTGTTTATTATTGTAAGCTATTTAACTTCTTCTCTTCTCTGTGTGCATTGTAACTATATATCTTTGGTGTATCTCTGAATGATTGTTGTGCATTTGGCTGTGAATGTATCATGCTTAGAAATGATTTAATTATAATAAATCAATTGTATGAACACTTCATGATATAGTATACACAAATCAATCTTATTCCTCCTTTGTTTCATAATGTTCTCTTCTTTTATTATTATGGTATTTTTTTTTCTTGGAATCTTATAGTAATATATAATAGGATAAACAAAGGAGTATAGGAAATTTAATGGTAAGTTTTCAATGGTAAAGAGAAAAAATAATGACATTGAAGAGATAAATATTAAGTCTCCCTAAAAGCTTTTTGTATACTAAATATATAATTTATGTGGTGAATTTGCTATCGCGCAGTAGTCGTCGGCACAATAATATTGAAGTAATATTGTAAACACAATAACAAATATATGTAAAGAACTATAGAGAGATAATATTATTGATCTTTTGTGAGAAAGAATAATGAATCAATGCATATACAACTTTCCAGCATAAGGCCCTATTTATATTATTTAGAGGTACAGATCATTAAGGAGAGATAGGGAGGAATCAGAAAATAAATCCGGTTACTAATTAAAGATGTGATAGAACTCTATCATTTATCTTCTAGAATGATAGAGTATCTCTATATCTCTTAATATTGGATTATTACTTTGATATGAGATAGACATCCATTATATTTATTTCATAACACTCCCCTTGGATGTCTATTACATAAAGTATGCTTTGTTAAAACCTTATTAGATAAAAAAACCCAGTGGGAAAAAACTCTAGTGAAGGAAAAAGAGTACACTACTTTTATGTCATAATTACTCCTCCTGATGAGATAATCCTTTGAGATTCTTTAACCGATGCATTCCAATTTTGTTTACCAATTTCTCAGATGTTACTGTCAGTAATGTCTCAGTGAATAAATCTATCATATTATCACATGGTCGGATTTGTTGCACATCAATATCACCATTTTTTTTTAGTTCATGACTAAAGA
Source organism: Echites panduratus (assembly GCA_035221335.1). NCBI lineage: Eukaryota > Viridiplantae > Streptophyta > Magnoliopsida > Gentianales > Apocynaceae > Echites > Echites panduratus. The sequence goes on from JAWZTD010018740.1 coordinate 25,386, forward strand.
AAAATTTTGATGAGATATGCTCTGTTATATCTCCGTTAATATATCCTATTTTTAATTGAGTTATACAAGCTCCATTATCTTCATATAAAGGAGTTGGAATTCTATTCCCAGAAAATAATCCACAATTCTCTTCGATATAATAGATCATAGATCTCAACTATACACATTCTCGACTTGCATAATAAAGTGCAATAATTTCAGAATGGTTTGATGATGTAGCTACCAGGGATTGTTTTGTAGAACGCCATGAAATAGCAGTATCACCATAGGTAAATACATAACCAGTTTGAGAACGTGTTTTATGTGGATCGGATAAGTATCCAGCATCTGCATACCCAATCAACTTCAAGTTTATTTTATTTGAATAAAATAATCCCAAATCTATGGTGCCTTGGAGATATCTAAGGACATGCTTTACACCATTCCAATGTCGTCTTGTAGGAGAAGAACTAAATCTTACTAATAAATTCACAGAAAATGATATATTGGGTCTTGTATTATTAGCAACATACATCAGTGTACCAATTGCACTAAGATAAGGTACTTCAGGACCAAGTAGTTCTTCATCATCCTCCAGGGGTCAAAAAGGATCTTTGTTCACATATAGTAATCTAATGACCATTGAATTACTCAATGGATATGCTTTATCCATGTAAAATCTTTTCAGGACTTTTGTCGTATATGTCGATTTTTGAATAAAACTTCCATCTTCTAGATGTTCAATTTGTAGACCAAGACAGAACTTGGTTCTTCCAAGATCTTTTATCTCAAATTCTTATTTCAAATAATTCACCACATTTTAGAGCTCTTCCGGAGCCTTAGAATCAGTTTTACACTACCATTTATAGTACAAATGTTTGTCTCTCCCATATTCAAGCAAGAGAAATATTTCTCGCTTTTAAATATAGTGTGCGTAGTTCTACTATTAATGAAGCAAATATCCTCAGTTTTACTTTTAGAGTCATTATACGGAATAAAAGTCATCTTAACACATCAAAATACTTAAATAAATAAATAAGGCTCTATCACAAATTGAAATCGAACATTATTACAAAGTAATATAACTAAAAATAAAACTTAACTTAAAAGAACTACAACAAAAAAAAACACTGAATATAATTCTCATTTCTTGTGGACACTTCCATCGCCAATCAAATGGTCAATTCTTACTTCTGGATACTCAAAAAAGTCAGTCACATACAGGTGACTTACATCAATAATGTTATCATCACCACCATTATCGAGAGTTGAAATTTGCTTCATGACTTTTATCCTTCTTTTTAATCTATGCTTGGTAAAACTCCACAAGGTGCTTTGTCGTACAACAGGTACGGGACCACTAACCTTACACATCACATCGATAGCATATATCTTCATGGTCTTCAGGATGTCCTTCCTTTCCTTTTCCTTTCTCTTTGTTTCTAGACCACTTCAAGTTATTTTTATTGTTTTTTGTGCCTGATGCTTTATCCTGATGACCATAATTGTATGGATGATTTCTATCATTTTCGCATCCATGTCCAAGACCTCGACTATGACCTCGTCCAAGGCCATGATATTGTGTTCTAACTGCATTCACTCTTCCAAGGCCATGATATTGTGTTTTAACTGCATTCACTTCAGGGAGTGGAGTAGAACCTGTTGGCCAAGATTCTTGATTTTTCATCAATAACTCATTATTTATTTTGCTTGGCCACAAGAAGACAAGAAATTAATTCAGAATATTTAATTTCTTGAAATATTTCTCTCAATATTGTTACTGCAGGATAATATTCGAGACATGAAAAGAAGAAAATGTTTTCTCTAACATATCACCATTAGTGATATTTTAATCATACCATGCTTTTGGTAGAATGACCATCTTCAGGTGATCAAATCTTTCTTTTAAATCTGTCCACAAAACAAGTGCATATCTCACGGTAAGATATTCCACCTTTAAATCCTCATAGAGGTGATGGTAGAGACAGATCTTGACTTTTCAATATTCGTCATAATTCTGTGCCAATGGATCTTATTGGTAAAAATTCCTATAATTTTCAAATAATCACCATTTCTTCAAGGATGGTAGTATGACTTAGCTTCAGGCCAACAAAATAAAAGGGAAGAAAAGTAGGAGTAGATGGAAATCAATTGATATAATTTTTACCTATATGTGCCAATAAAATTTACCTGTACAAAATATTTACCTCAAATCAAAATTAGCCTTGCGTTCTCAATTTACCTGTATCAAAATAAATTTATCAATACCACAGTTTGAATTCTCAATTGGTTGGTAGATCATGGTACTGATAACGTGTTGTGAATTTGTTGTCGCTTAATAGTCGTCGACTCAATAATATTGAAGTAATATTGTAAACACAATAACAAATACACATGTAAAGAACTATAGAGAGAGAATATAGAGAAAATATTATTGATCTTTTGGGGAAAGAAAATAATGAATCAATGAATATATAACTCTCCAACATAATGCCCTATTTAGCATAAGGCTCTATTTATAGGGTTTAGAGGTATATACATTAAGGAGAGATATGAAGGAATTAAAAGATAAATTCTATCACTAATCAAAGATGTGATAGAACTTTATCATTTATCTTTTGAAATGATAGAGTATCTCTTTATCTCTTGATATTGGATTATCACTTTGATATCATATAAACATCCATTATATTTATTTCATAATAATTTAATATATATATTTAGTTTTTTTTAAGGTTGTACTTTAAATATATATATATATAATTTTGTTTTTAAAAAGTTACGATAACGGGCCTACGAGAATTGGACAAATATGTTGTCTAGTTCTTAATTAATCAAATCAATTCATAATAATATTTCAACATGAGAAATTGAGAAATCTATTTAAAAGTGAGATTTTAAAAATAAATAATACATTTATTTTAAAAACTTTTTAGAAAAAAAAACTTAAGAGATTACTAATTTTAAAATTTTAAATTTTTTTTTAAAAAAGCAGGTGCTTATTAATTAATTAATTAATAATAATAAATATTATAATGCATTTATGAATTTATTATAAAAATCAAAGGACAGAAAATAAAGAAATTATTAATAAAGGGCAAATCTTTTAATCAAATTAAAATTAAAATATCAAGAAGCAATTTGTTGTTTGAGTGTGGTTCGAATATTACTTGTGAAAAAAGAAAAAATAGTTAAGAGATTACTCACTAGTTTCTGTAGTTAACATTCAGTTATAAAAATATTTTTTAACAATTTTGAGAGAATTTTCAAAATTTCTAGAAACGAATATACGTTGAGAATGAGAAACTGAGAAAAAGGGAATCTTAAAGGAAAAATACAAGTTTTAATTCCAAATAATGACAAAATTACAAGTGAAAAACAAACAGATCAAAACAGAACACGAGAAAAATGTTCAGTTTAATAATAAGTAAAAATAAAATTATAATTATAAAAATAAATAATAGTTTTAAAATTTAGATATCAAAATCTATTAAATTATTAATACATGCTACCGAAAGTAAACATAACTGCTGTGACCTTTATGATCCCTTTGACTGAAACCAAAAACTAAAATATAAACGTGAAGCATTTGTCTTTTTATGACTGTAAATTAAAATATTATTATATTGGTCTACATTATAAGTACTTTTATGATATTAATGCTGCAGGATTGAATCTTTCATCGATCTTTCAGATTCATTAAACTTTAATAAGGAAATTTATTAAAAAAATCATTGCAATATTGACCGGATATACTTCGCACAATGTGGATTATAAGGGATACTTACTGATTGATTCCAATTAAGAAACTACTCCTAATTTCTAAGGAATCAGTTATCCTCTTAAAAAACTCTTGATCATGGATCAAAAGTAACTTTTTTCCAATTCAGAATACTCTTAATCTGAGTAAATACACTTTGGATGGAGAAGTCATTGGCTCTCTCTAATTTACATCTCATACAATCCGTTCTAACTTGATCTTCCAAATTATTCTTAATACGACAGCCCAATCTTGTGATCTCACTCTTCCTTTCCTTATTCTTACATGCGTCATTGCCACGAGATGACCAGAGGTCTCTTTTGAGCTCTATCACTAATCTTACAAAAAAACCTTCTTGAAAACTAAAAGTTAAAATCGTATTGGCATGAGAGAAACAAACAAGACATGGACACCCATGCAGAACAGAGTTACAGATTGAAGAAACAATCCCAAAAGAACCTTCTCAAACACTTCTAGAAGAAAATCTAGTTGATATCAATGTTCTAGCATCAAATCAGAATCTAATGCCAACTCGTTTTGGATCTTCCAGAACATTAGTAGAAACTTGGCAAGACCCTAAACCAACTCATTCAAGTCCCTCTAGAAGACCAATGGAGACCCAAAAAGAGAAAAATGCCCTGGAGAGTGTGGCATCAAGAGAACCTCATACCTCACATGGATTGCAAGGAAGTCATGTCACAGTGTCGAAACATTTACTAGAGAAAAAGGTAAATGTTCTAGAAAATCTCACAAGTAGAAGAGATTACATCTCTATAGGGAGGACTCTAACGCACACTCAACATACTGAGAGAAGGCCCGCATAAGTCTCTGATCAAGGAGGGGAAAGGCCAGAGAATGTTGGTGGAAGACCTGAAGATGTTGGACAACAACAGGAAACTTAAGCTTATGGTGAGCAAAGAAACCCACAAAATGATGAAATGGGTAGCAGAAGGAATATACCTCCTGCGGACTTTTTAGAAACTTGACTCAATGGCAGAGAGTATGACCTAAGAGATAGACTAAACAAAGCAGCTATCT